>JAHZND010001131.1:0-10343 GCA_027744115.1 Acrocyrtus sp. NNG-2020
GGCCCATTACTTTCCCTTTAATCTATAATTATCTACTTTCAGTTTGCAAGCTCCATGTGGAAATGTCAAAGGCACACACACCAAATTTATCGATCATGCTTTTACGTAAATTAGTTTCAATTTTTTCTTTCAATGTGCCGTTTACGACGGAAATTGAAAAAGTTGGACAGAAAGCTGCCGGATATGTTTGTGCTTCCAAGTACTGTTAGATAAATAAGGAGATTGCTTGATACTTGGAGAAGATAGTTTTCAATCATTGATATACAGTTGGAAAATGTTGATTTTCCACTAGCACTGC
Source organism: Acrocyrtus sp. NNG-2020 (assembly GCA_027744115.1). Lineage (NCBI taxonomy): Eukaryota > Metazoa > Arthropoda > Collembola > Entomobryomorpha > Entomobryidae > Acrocyrtus > Acrocyrtus sp. NNG-2020. Next base: position 299 of record JAHZND010001131.1, read on the forward strand.
AATATGCACTAATTGGGTTTAGGACAGGTTTAGATATTAGTCGGCATCATAAACTTTTGGGTGTTCATGCTAAAGTGGCCGATTAAATTGTCCTTTGTAATTATTGGCATTGGTAATTATTTTATGTTGCAGAAGCCTGTCTTCAGTGATAAGACGAATTGGAACGGATCTTAGATGTGAAGTTCATCAAATGGTGCTTGGTATACGGGACGGAAAGGAAGGCTGGTTTCACTTGTATGCCCCAGCAAATCAGGCTTGTTTTGATGATGGCGAGATGTGGGGAATGATGGTAAGCTTAAACTAGATGCTCTTAATTTGTAATCCATGTTTTAATGGTTACGGATGAGTTGGTGATGAATGGATAAATTCAGTATTATTATTTCTTTGCAGTTGGGTAGATTGTTAGCATGCTGCTGCCGGAGAAAGCGGTTTTTATCACAACTGGGAGGAAAGCTTCTCGGAAGTAGCATGTTACTGGCTCTACGTGAGAATGCGGCAGCACAAGAGGCACTTTGCCTTCTTCTCGAGTGGCAACTTGTACAAAGTGATGACCAGCGTGTTCAAATTGCTACAACCCTTCAGAGTACACCCACCGGAAGTGCCAATTATCTTGCTCTCTGCAATCGACAACTTCATCTCAAAGAGCTGGTTTGTCAGATTTCGCTTAAAATTCTTAAGTCGTACAGATTTCTAAGAAAAATCAGACAAAATTCAATGCAGTAGTGAAACTGTATAGGTACATCTTACTATTTATTTGGCTGGTTAAATTTGAACATAGTCACAATTTTCAATTTGTGTACGCACTACAACAAAATATGACTTCGTGTTAGAGAAGAGAAATATTTATCAGGTTACTTATGTGAGCCACTTTTAGCTGTCAAAAATACCAACAATTGTTAGACAAGGGAGTAGACTGCTGCAAGTAACGATCCCATTAGCACTTGCCTGATTGTGACTTGTTACAGCTACTGAATGTGCCTTTATGAATAGAAGTTGATAAGTCTGCACATGGATTTTGATAATTGAAATCCCTCGTTAAACTGTATAACGTGGAGACAGTTGAAATATTGAAAATATCAAGTTCGATTCTCCTTGTCGTAGGAGGATCTACTATTTTCGGAGAAGGGAACAACATAACATGATGACATTTTCTTTCACTGATTAGATTTTTATTTCCTTTTGTAGCAACAAAAGGGCGGACCCAGAAAGTTAACACTACCCAGCCGTAGCACGGACAAGGACTTAGCAAAACTTCTCAGTTGCGGCTCCTTTGGGAATCTGGAATGCTTAAGTTTAGCTTTTACCCAGGTGACCAGTGCCTGTGCGGAACAATTAATCAAACTTCCTTCACTCCGTTATCTCAATTTATGGTGTACTCAGGTAAACTCAAACCATTATACATAGTCGTACATCATATCATAGATCTATCAGCTATTAAACTATCTGGTGTAAGGGGCATACTGAGACACAATTTAGCTGAAGTCTTGATAAAAGAGCATGCAAAGTCTTAGAAAGTGGATATTTGCCTAGGTATGTTTGCTGTGCACGCATCAACTGCGAAAATCGCGTTGCGTGCTGCGATTACCACTTTGCGTTTTGGCAGAGGTTGGGAAAAGGAAATGCCCGCGATTTTTCAGAGAAATGATGAACCTTCAAAATGAATTCATATATAAGTGAAAGGAATCTAGTGTGATGGACACTTTCACCGCATTACATTACGCTTATATTCATACGTACATGTATAGGCGGTACGTTTTTTATAAACAATAAAGCTGAGGTCAAGCCTAGCGTCCACTGAAAGATGGGCGGCCCTACGAAAAAAGGAGTTGGGATTCCCTGTAAAATTGCCGAGAAGGGGATGATGCTTACTCTTCCGTTAGGTGAATCCATCCAGCTCAAGCTGTAGAAGTATTAATGTACTTTCGTCTCTCAAGACTTTTTGCAGATGCGCCACTACCGGTTGGCTGGAAGTGTTTCTTTCTGATTTTTTTGTTTCCCTCTCTCTTTTCCTTCATGAAGACACAGAGAACAGGAATGCTCATAGTGGCTGATATTACCTAGGTACATAGGTACTTGAGCACATTTGGCAAAGTATGTGAAGAAATTAATAGTTTTGAAATGGGAAAACTTTTAACAGTGCATTTGGCCATTTTTGCGTATACAATGCTAGGAATGAAATGAATAGTTTTGGATGTTTGGCATCGAAGGATAATGCATGTTCTCCCACAACAGCCGAGCAGTGAACAACGCCTAAAAGTTGAATTCAAAGATTGCACCATGACAGGAATGGTAGCACTGGAGAATTGAGAAACAGCAACTGGGTGAAGAAGGAAGGGAAGGAATGAATTAAAATAACTAAGAGAAATTCTTAAAGCTTCACTAGTAATTGCATGAGAGAGGGAGTAGAAGAGGGCATATGGGGGCTTAAGGTGTAAAGCCAGCCGTGAAATAGATTTGGGACTCGACTCAACAAACAAACGTTTCGTACAGCCTCTTCCTTCCTCTAGCCCATTTTAACGTAAACGTGGGATGTAGTAAGTATGAGTGAGTGACTAGTGAAGCGGCAAGATGTTATTAGGAAGCCTTAATCGGTTTTCGAAACAAGTTTGAAAAATGGTTCAATACTTTACAGAAGACGGGCTAATTTCTAAACTTTAGTTTAGAGAAAGGAAATACTTTTGCGCCGGGAGATTAACGGCGTGCCTTCGGCTCTATGAACGAAGCTCAGGATGATAATAATTATACAGCAGGAGTGGATAACGGGCATTATTTAACACAGATCACTGGAGTTTAGCTGTGCTATGTAATGTGAGAAGCTTCAGATATCCATCTTTCTTGACGAAAAGCAATGGCTAGAAAAGGAAAACATTTAAGCACTTTCTGAAGTAAACTGTGGGTGGGCTATGGGCAAAATGATCAAACTTGCTGTAGCGTAGGGTCTTCCTAAAATAGCAGTAGTACGAAAATATTCTTATTTATAGGTACCAACGATCCATTTACAAATTTTATGTAATTATGCACGCCATAACACAGGAATATTCACAGCAACTGTAACTTTTCCTTTCCCCGCTTTTTAATTACAAATGTGAATTGTNGGAATATTCACAGCAACTGTAACTTTTCCTTTCCCCGCTTTTTAATTACAAATGTGAATTGTCATCAGAATTCATATTTGAAGAAACACGAGCGAATGTGAAAGTACATTATGCTTGTTCTCAGTAAAGAAATTCATACTAAATATTAGTGATCTCATTAGTGGTCTTGGGCGTCGGCAATGCAAAAGAAAGTTTCCATAAACAGTAATCTTCTACATGACAATACAGAAATCGATAAATATTTTCTCAACTGACCCCTTTCATTTTCCCTTGTTTTGTTAGCCTCCCTCCTCTCCTTCATTTTCAGTGATATCGCTGTTGGTGGTTAAGTAACATGATATGACTGTATAAAATCTGGACCCGATATGAGATATCTCTTGGTAGTTCCAGGAATGTGAGTTATATCCGGGTACATTTTGTGCTTGAATATAAAACTTTAGTTTCACGTTCATTACTCACTTTTAGTTCCTGCATCTTATAATTAGTCATTCTGAGAATAGCAATTTGTGGCCACGTACACAGAAATATAGTATACTTAGGAAAACAAAATTTGAAATTTATCTGTACAAATTTTGTCGGAACTTATTAAAATGAATACGGGCATTAATCACTGTACTTGGAAATCATCGATTGATTAATTACCCAGTCTGTTAGAGTTAGAACACACTGAGAAATTGGGAATGCGTAGAGTTATTGAAAGCTTTGGAACAGTACGGGAAAAATGACAAACTCTTGAGCGATGCTTGTAAACAATGTTTTTAAAAATATCTTAACGGGAAAAGTATAAAATTTATAGGTATGTCATGCATACAGTTTCCCTTCCCCATCAGTCACCCGGAAGATTTATATTATTACATCAAAGTGACTGCAGTTAAAAAAGGACAAAGAATGCTACTTTTCAGCTTGTCTAGTGAAATTGGATTGATGGGAAAACTTTGCAGTTCTTGAGCTGTCAAATGTGCACTTTCTCAACTCAAAATCGACATTCAGTCCTAAGTTTCTTTAGAAGGGGCCGAGGTGAAAGTTGGGTAGCATCATTTTTCACAAAGACTGATGTATGGTCTCAGCATGCCCTTTAAAATGTATGCAATAAATGATCACCAGCAGTATGATGTAATTGATGGATTACAACAAGTTTTGACTAGTTAAGAGACTAGGCTATTGATGTTCATATTTTTGATAATACGTGTGCTGATAATGCAACTTTTTGGTCACATGAATTTATACAGTTTGGAGATGCCGGCCTGCAACTTATTACGGAACATCTTCCCAACCTACAGGTTTTAAATCTCTGTGAGACACCCGTTACGGATAAAGGCTTACTATGCCTTACATGTAAGTTTCGCAAATTGATAATTGCGTGGAATATTATTACGGAACATCTTCCCAACCTACAGGTTTTAAATCTCTGTGAGACACCCGTTACGGATAAAGGCTTACTATGCCTTACATGTAAGTTTCGCAAATTAATAATTGCGTAGAATTTCACATACTGTCTCCAATTTCAATCTCAAGGTTACGTAATAGTAAGCACAAAGTTCAATATTTCATTTCAATTTCAGGCATGACAAGTCTACGAAAGTTGAATTTAAACAGCACGCACTTGTCCTTGCAAACTTTTGAAAGCTTGAAGAAGCAGCTGCCGGCTCTAAAGGAAATTGATGTACGCTACACGGACGCCTGGTAGGTAATACGCGAGCAAAAATAGGACATAGCGCAACGAAACAGGCCACGTAACTGAAGCCGAAGCCAGGAGCATTGATGCTGAATCAAACTTTTGAAGCGCTGTGACAGATGACAGTTATGAAAAAAGACGAGGTGCTTGATCGCTTCCGGCCTAAGATTTTTCTAATTTGTAAAGTGTATAGAACTCTTTCTGTTATTGATAAATGACGGGTTTCAAATCAAAGCAAATCCTTTCACATGCCCACCTAGAAAGAACATGCTAACTGTAAATATCAATCGAAGTAGACTCTATAGTATAATATGGATCATTTTATTAAGTATTGTTAGTGTTCTATTATTACTATTTTATGTAACTGTTAAATAATTTTTAGCTTATACTGTGCTGTGTATAGAGGACAGGCATACATGTATTATGTATTCATAAAGTAGAAATACATAGACAGCTTCCGCACTGATGTCTGAACTCTACGATTAATCTGCGTTCAAGTACTGAATATAACGAATCGTAGAGAGCTAAATTTTTAGCACAATTGGCAAAAAGAGCGCTCGGTTCTTCAAACATGTGATTTGCTACTACTACTGCTACTTTTCACGTGAAACAGTGGGAGATTGAAAATGAAATTTTACGGCTATACAATTTTATAATCATGACTATCATGTACATAATCATTACTGCAAACACGAAAATTTTATGCGCATTGAGCGCCTTCATTAGCAGCTAGCAATTGATGATTAAAATGTTGACGTAAATAGTGTAAAATTATGGTATAACGATTAATAGTGAGAGTGTAAAATAATGTTTAAAACAGCTTAACTCCTTTCAGTAGGAAGGAACGATATAGGCTAGGTTAGCCTTTTTAGGTAAGAATAGTCCTCATAAATCTGTCCATCACATAAGCAAAATCAGTAGCCAATAAGATATTGTTAGACACCTTCATTTATGCAATCTATTTCGAAGTATGGTGCAAACTGCAATGAGTAATTGATCATTAATAATCAAGTAGACAAATAAAGCGGGGTGAGGCGTAGGATGTACATAAATGCAAATAGCTTTTACATTTGGAAACGAATAAATTATAATGGCCAAACAATGGAAGCATTTTAAAAGCCACCATCAATTTGTTCATCAAGCAGCAGACAAATTAGTTTGAGCCTTTTGTATAAAACCGATCCATACAGAATAAAGCGGATATATATCTATTGTCTGTAACATTGTGAATATCTATCTATCTGAACGAGGAAGAGAACATTATATAACACGGTTGAATATAACGCAATTTGAGCATGGAGTACAGCACCGTGATAATCATGATTAACTGTGGATTAATGCAGAACTAATCCAATTTAAAGATATTATATGGGTTTGTTTCTTATTAAGGAATCCTATGTTTTGCAATATACTTAGGAGCATAAATTTGAATCCCACTTTAATATTTTTGCTTTCTTCTAAATAGTAGTGTATAGTATTATTAAGTAACTTGTCTTTGTAACTGTCTGATATGACTTCCTATGTTAATTTTACTATTAACAATGCCAAAAAGTATGTATGTATGAAGCCCGTTACCGAATTAAAGTCCGTTTTTGTTATTGTGTAAGGATCAATGATTTATTAATTTCGAGTCCATTCCTATATTTAAAACAAAACAATTTTAACAGGAGTAACAGCACATCAAGAGTCACCCATTACTAAGCCTAAATCTGTACAATTCTATATACATTGGGTGACCTTCAGGTAAATACAATAACAATATCATGTAGTATTCGACAGAATCGCAAAACATCAAGCGTTTCTATTATAATAGTAACGTGGAGCAATTTAATAATACAAGGGTTAAATAGATTAATACACCTGTGAGTTAACCAGTGTGCAAATATAATTACCTGCGTATTACTGAAAAGGAACTTTTGTTTCGGCTTTGTAAGATTAGATATAGTCTTCATAAAAAGGATGTGCGTAAGATTTGATTTATCATCTATATACTATAGGTACATATACGGTAGCAGATTTCATAAAAAGATGTATTGAAGGTATTTTCTTGTCTTTACAAAAGCAAAGACCATGCAATAGGTAATTTCGGATCAGTTTTCTCAATCTTTAGAAAATGCGTATCCAGTGAGTAAAATAGTTACTGCGTTATAAAACAACTTTAGATATGCGCATAGGTAGGTTTGAGGGTAGTTTCATTAATATCATGTTCCTGCAAGTAAGGCTACAGACTAAGCGAAAATTATTTTATCTGAAGGGAAACTAAGCTTGCCAGAAAACTTTCTTCCAATTTCTAAAAGGCATTTCCGTTTATGCCGCAAACTTTATGTTTTATCACACAAATCAAATCTACAATTATAACTGCTGCTGCAAAGAAGTATTTAAAAGATATTTGCTAAAATATGCAGTTAAAAATATACACATGAATAGAATATACTAACAAAATATTAACACAGATATTTAGCAACGGAAACCAATACAATTTTCAATCGTACCCCTCGGCTTCTGTATAACTATTTGCCAACATTTACGACTGTAACTGTTAGCACTAGTTTCCTCCAATCCCATTCCCCTACCCATTTGTAAAAACATTCGAAAAATATCATCACAGTTAAATTACTCCGAAGGAGGATTCTTAAGCTTAGATTCTGTTACATTAAACTCAATGTCCTTTTGATCAATAGAACTTCTAGACTCTATGTTCTTGGTTGAATATCTCGTCAAATCGTTTTCGTCCCCTTGACCGGCTGCCTTTAAGACCAGTTCATTGAATTTCTCTCGTTTGTCAGCATACACATGATGGCCAGCACCTTGTATAATCTGTGACATAATAATAGTCGAACATTTAAAACATTGCCGTTTATAAAAGAGAACATTTGTTTAAAATCAATAGTAATTAGTTTAAATTTTCAAAAGTACCTGTACATCTACATATGAGGACGGCCTCATTTGTTGAATGATTGCACCAGGGCAGTGATCAACCCATGACCGTGACCCGTAGATCAGAGTCATTGGAACATCCTTTCTGAGCGAAGGAATTCTATTTATCATTGGGTATTTTGCCCAGCCAAATGAACTCATCAAGCTGTGAAATGCTGATTCTCCGCTGCAATAATTTGAATATCACAAAGTTTTTAAAAGATATTAATTTAGTGCTAGTTAGCTAATGAAACTATGATCAATGTGTTTAGTAACTTACGATGGTGTCTGGGCGTTACAATGAAATATATAATCCGCAATTTTTGCATCACCGTCTCCTTCCTCACTTAGAATGGAAAACTTCTTTATTAGATCGGGACGCACCTTTTCAATTAATTTAGGACCTAGCAAAAAATTGGCGAATAAACGGTAAAAATAATGTGAAAAACCTACATCATGCTGAATTACAGGTAAACACTTTAATCCAAAATTATTTACCCATTGGTCCAGCTACCCTGATTCCCCAGAGTGGATTCAAAGGTTGCAAACAGTATGCTATCATTTTAACCCAAAGCGGAATAGGATACTTTTGCGAGAGGTCGGCAGGTTTTTCTGGAAAGCCCTGCAGAAAGGTTAAAAGAAAAATATAAGCATACTTTCTCTAACTGAAGTTCAGCTAATTTGACTTATAATATAAAAGTACGCGTATATAAGTACTGTATATGCTTACCCATGGATCAGCCAAGATGAGATGGGAAACTCTATAAAGATTTTATGTATAGTAAACGTCTATTAGTTAATTTTGTGGCATTTCCAATTTAAAAAAGCTCCGTGGTATGTACAATAATGCTTACCTGCTTGACGGAAATAAACGGATATGACACAATGACACATTACTGACATTACATAAAACAAATAGACAGTGGCATGACGTATTACATAACTCCATTATCTTCTTTTAATCACAGTAGTCTTTGACAGATATAGAGTAATCGTCATGTTGCGTCATTTACTTTTCTAGGCATAAGAATAAGAATACTTACCTAAAAGATCAAAGGCGTAAACCGGTCTAGCGGAAGCAAGTCCATCTAAATTCAAGGCCCAAAGAGCTACTCCTGAGCCAAGTCCATGTACTAATACTAGAGGAGTTTTATCTGAATCATTTTCTGTCAGAGATATCGTCCAAATTTTGAGGTCATCCTTTCCGACAACTGGACCGATATTTACATATCGTCCTTTGTATGCTGTCTTCACGTCTGTTGGCATCAAAAATAGGAAAAGACACTGTTTAAATATCTTGAGTCAAATAGGCTTCATAAAAAGAAAATTATTCTCGCATATTGCCAAGAATGAATGAATAAATGTTACTGCAATGCAATTGGGCAATTGTAGTCATGATATGAAAATTCTACACCCAGTATTTAGTTTTGAATATGAAAACACCCAGTTATATATTCGGGAATCTAAGCTGGAGAAAACACACAAATAATGCAAAATTAAATCATACTTTAAATGCAAGATTTATATGTTATAAGTATGTAGACGCAGAAAGCGAAATTGAAATTACAAAGTACAGTTGCAAAAGTGTAAATTGTGCAATTTGTGCATTTTATCAGTTCGTACATTAATCGAAATGTAAACTTCCTCATCTATCTAGCTTTTGTAGGAAACTGCAACAAATTGTATGCAGACATATGTATATATGGAAAAGCTAACTTAATTTCAATATATATTCCCTGGTATCATCTGTCAACATTTTTTCATTATCTAATTTGGAAATTGTATCGAAAGCAAACTTATAGTGCCTACAATCTTTTCAAGTTCGATGAACTAAAAAATTGAATTCATATAGAACTTGTCATTCGTTTGAATATTAGGTACACACCTTCCAGAGTGTATCCGTATGCCTGTAACATAAGAATCCATTTCTAATTCCTAAACTGCCGATAAATACAGATTTTCTACACTGCTAGCCCAGGTGAATTCTGCATAAACTGTTCGATAGTTCTGTGCAATGATCGTGCGAAGATTTTGTCGTGTAAAACTGCGTATTTAGATCTATTATCAAGTACTTACAATAACATATTTGAATTCAAATGACAATCAAAGTAGTATGCTGTCTATTAACCGTTGTATTGTTACCTGTCACGTTTATCTGAATACAACCGTTAATTGCTTCATATAGACGCATGTCTATAGGAAGCAATTATACACAAATACAACATTAAATCAGTCCCGCATAAGAAATAAGTGCGCAATTACGGCAGCAGGTACATAAATGAGGATAATGAGACGACAAATGATGATTTTATGTATAAGCACTGCAAGATCTAAACGGGCTTTTATGTTACATTGCATA
>JAHZND010001132.1:0-20051 GCA_027744115.1 Acrocyrtus sp. NNG-2020
CTGAAAAAGTTCGGCTAAGAAATTCCCTGAGTACAGCAATAATGGCAAATTATCTGCACTAATCAAATGGTTCACCCATAACATTCCGGCAACTGAAAACTGAGGAGTTGACTACATTCCTGTAAATTACAAAATAAGTCATCCTCGTAAACGTTTGATTAACTCTTTGCGGTACAAACATAGTTGCATGCGCAAACTTGAAGTATTAAAGTCATTTGTACTTGTACTGATTTAACTGATGATCTGGTAAAATAAACAGAATACCTACTTATTACGATTTACGCTATTCAAAGATTACATCCACGTTTTCTCGGAACAGTTGATCGTGTTTGCATACGCAAATTACAACGTCTCCCAAATAACGTCAAAATCAAAATTGTCTCACCATATCGTACAGTACCATCGAGAGCTGGCTGAGGCACTTCTTTTTTGCTCACTTTAATTGTGTTATAACAGCTTTCTGATTTATTAACTTAAGCCTTATTTCCATGTATTTTGCGCATCCCGAAAGCATTCATGTCATAAAAATAAATTTGACTTAAGACTACAGCGTCAATATGCACTTGAGATTTGTTTGGTTGTAGTTAGGAAGTTGTATAGGTAATTTATTTGTGTGAAAATCGCTGTTCACAGACAACAGAAGGCAAAACGGAAATCTGGCTAGCATAGTATACCGATAGTGAGGGATATGTATCTTCCACCTTTATGCTCAGACATTGACGTCAATTACTACTAGGGACCTAGGTATTCCAGCTCTATTGACAACTTTTAATGAGATAACCTCGAGTTTTGCAAGTAAAATATAAACACTGTGCAATGCGTCCACGCAGGTGTACTATTAAGCTCAATTGAATGATTAATTCTAATTCTGGCACCACCACTTCAACATCAAGTGGGATGCGGTGCATCTTGTTTTTAATTGATATGAAAATTTACGTGAGCGCTTTCTACCGAAGCAGTTATACATTTCTTACGTTTACAATTTCGTTAAACGAATTCACTGGAAACTGTAAATAAATGTATTCGCAAACTTATGAGATCACGGAATTTATGGCTTTGTTAACAGACGATACCGGATATACAGCAGAGCAGAGTATAAAAGGAAAACTATTTTGCTCTATGTAAATCAATTCATACATAATTGAAATACAAACCTCACTTAAACCGAGCTCAACTGGAAAGTTTAACCGATAATTTTTTAAAATTTTAGTTTAAAGCTAAAGAAATCTAGACTGATTTAAAATGACACTTGTATTTAATAATAAATTTTTAGCAATGCTACTACTAGCATATTTGCAAATTTTAAATTTGCTGCCAGAATCTCATGGAAAAGTAGTTAATTACACCCTTGAAATCTCATATTTTACTGGGGCTCCTGATGGAGTTTGGAAAAATGAAATTTTAGGAATTAATGGCCAGTTTCCGGGCCCAACTTTAGAGGCAAATGTTGGAGACACGCTAGAAATCACCTTGATAAACAGTATTCAGGATGGCCAGAATACAACGATACACTGGCACGGAATACACCAGCAAGGCTCACTATTTGAAGATGGGACAAGTATGATTGCTCAGTGTCCTCTACCACCAGGAAACAAGATGGTGTATCGATTCAACGTGACCCAGCCAGGAACCTTTTGGTATGTGGAATCTAAGTTTAATGGCAACGTCTTAAAAATTCAAAATATATCATATGAAATGAAATTACAACGGCTTTATCTCAAATTCCAGGTACCACTCTCATGTCAACAGTCAATATACAGAAGGTATGGTTGGAGCACTAATAGTTCACGGCACACCGGAAGCTTACAGGTATGACGGAGAGATAACCTTGCAGTTCAGCGACTGGTATCATGAAACCGCCCATGAGAATGAAGCGTGGCACCTCTCACCTGCCAGTGGTGGAATTGCCCCGAGGTATGACGGAGAGATAACCTTGCAGTTCAGCGACTGGTATCATGAAACCGCCCATGAGAATGAAGCGTGGCACCTCTCACCTGCCAGTGGTGGAATTGCGCCGTATCCATACTCCGGACTCGTTAATGGAATGGGTCGCTATCCATGCCATGTAGCTCGAAGGCTTAACCGGACTTGCAGTGAAGTTAGGCAACTTCGTCCAGTTTTCAGAGTTGAAAGAAACAAAGTGTACCGAGTCAGAGTTATCAACACAGCAGCCATTGCTGCATTCAACTTTTCCATTGACCATCTTCAACTTCGCACCATTGAAGTTGACGGAATGGATGTCGCGCGTCCAGTAGCTGCGGATATTGTTCCCATTGCCGCTGGCCAAAGATACTCGTTTCTCGTACAATGTCGGACCGATATCCCCGGTAGGCGTAACCGATACCTGATGAGAGCCAACTTGCGAAAGGAAGTAATCTCATTTAGAGAAGGTGAAAATATAAATAAGCACCCGGAAGCTTTAATTGGAGACATCACTGCAGTACTGGAATGTGGTGATGAAAATCTCAGTCACAAAAAGAATTTTTTAAGTGAGAGACTTGAACGGTTTACCTGGGCGGATTCCAATCCTCCAATGCCTGGAGGCGATCTGCAACATATTGACGAAATGGAGTTGAGACCTTTAGATGGAATTCCGGCTCCTCGCCATTTTGACACGGAGTATATGGTCAGTGCTGGCTTTCAAGGAGATCATAATGGCGTCAGAAGAGGGTCATTTAATGCTACACCAAGTTGAGACCTTTAGATGGAATTCCGGCTCCTCGCCATTTTGACACGGAGTATATGGTCAGTGCTGGCTTTCAAGGAGATCATAATGGCGTCAGAAGAGGGTCATTTAATGCTACGCCATTTGTCCTGCCTCATGACACCCCGCTTCTAATGAAATTGATTGAAGGAGAATCTCTTCCTAATAATGTTTTCCCCTTGGACGTTCCCTACGGTGGTGTTGTACAGCTTGTTATAAATAATCCATTTTTCGGTCCACATCCATTCCATTTGCATGGTGAGTTTAACTCTACAAAACTATTGAATCTCTTCTTTCCTGTCTCTTTTCATTTAACTAAAGTCACATTTATACCCTTTTTAGGACATCATTTCTGGGTTGTCGGTGCAGGAAAATGGTCCGAAGGCAACTACGACAGTTCAAGACATAGTTTGAGATTGGATGGGGTAAAACGAGACACTGTTCTAGTACAAGAGCATTCTTGGGCTGTTATCAGATTTGTTGCTGACAATCCCGGTGTCTGGGTCTTCCACTGTCACATTGACTGGCATAATCTGTCAGGTATGGCTCTGACATTTGTTGAAGGAGCGGATATTGTGAAAAATACAACCCGAATTACTGATGAAGCGCTGAGAGTATGCAAACTACATAATTAAGCTATGTAGTATAATCTTTATCGTAACGCGACAACAAAATTTACCTACAACGTGTCGATAATTTTTTTCAATGTGCAGTGAATAATGATATTAAGACTTTATTTTAGTTAATAAGACTTTCACTATCACTGTAAGTGTATATACTGAATATATTAACTGAATACACTGAATAAAAAGGAATGTATTAATTTTAGTACTCATAACAGCACTCGTATGTCTACTGTATTAACACATATTAATACACTAAAAAGTAAAACAATTACACTTTGACACTAATTAATAGGTACACAGCTTTTAAAAAATCCCGGTTGTCCCTTCCTGGTTATACGATTTTATTAACAGTCTAAATGGATGCCCTCTTTAGGTATTGAATACCGCTTATGGTCCAAGGAATACTTATGGGTACAAGTCTACGTAAAAGTACAGTGAAAGTTAACGTATTTTTTAATAACTAAAAAAATCCAAAGCCGAGACTACTGTAAGATAATTGATGTTGATATTTAAGTGTATACCATCGGGCCAAATCCAATTATTTCGTTTGGTGTGTTACTTATGATTAAGGCTGCAGCTGCTGCAGTCAATGATCCGGTAACAAATGTGTGAATGAGTAAGATAACCAGTCTTCCTCCAGTTCCCTGCAAAAGAAAATTTAGTTTAATGTAAATTCTCTTGATGCACACTCATTGAGTTAGTTCAATATGACAAAAATTATCTTTTACTGACTGGTGCATCATACTCTGCAGACCCCTTAAGAACGGGGATAGGTACACCGATCACGGGAGGAACATATTTCCGAGGGCGGGTAAGGAACATGTGACGATCAAACGAATAAATTAATACCTGCGAGGGTATAATTTCCGAGTGTTGTGATTATGAAACTGGAAGCTTGAAAGTTTGTTATTCTTTAAAAGACATATTTACCGCGTACTGTCATAGAAATATGCATGCAAATTTCATAGACTATCCAAATACCCAGCGGAATAAAAAATCGGTTCATCAGGTTAGAGTACTCCGAATCGTTAGTGATAGACTCGTCTCTGCTGGCAGAAGGACTTCCAGGAATGAACACGCTTGTTATAATAGTAAAAACTGGTGGCAAAGACATATATTATGCCTAAATCAATTAGTCAATAATACCAACTTAGAATTTTCAAATGTACTTTTCTGCACTTCCAGAGCTATAATATTTCAAATACCATTAAGAAAGTAGTTGAGCCATCCTAATGCCCAATGGACAGTAATAGAAATATATCGGTGGCGCAATTTGCGGAAAGCGGATCCCACCACCTAATATGTTTATCATGAATATAATGAGAGTAAACCACCCAATTTTTCGGTGTAAACTCCCCGCTTCAGTGATACTGACGCCAAGCAACGTCTTCCCACAAATGGCAATAATAGTTCCAGCAAAGTACATGGCACAAATCCAGAAGGAAAGGTGGATATGGATCTGACAAAAGGCAAAATCAATAATTTCAGTTACAAAAGAATAACTCCCCTCTTTATCAGCGCATCTACCATTCTATGAACAGCTAAGTACCTGGAACCAAGGGGGTGTGTATAAAAATCTTGTCTTCATGCACGTTTCCTTGTAGTAGCGACTCGTAAATATGCTGAGAGGAAGTGCAAACATGCTCACAACCACCATTTGCACTCCATGACCCTTACGCAGATTATACAGTATTGTACCGAATCCATGCACTTTCACTCCTCGATTATCTGAAAACTCCTTGCTGTCTCGTCGGGTTAGGCTTGCATTCTTAATAGCCTCTGCTTCTTTTCTAATCACCTTCCTAATTGCTTCCTTCTCTTCCTCATAATCCTTCTTACTAATCCTAGTTTGAGTTTGATTCGACTTATCCATACGTCTGACCAAGATAACACTACTGTTGCCCACCTGTTCCTCCGTCTTATTACATCTTTCATTGTACGGAAAGGCCTTTTCCATAAATGCAATTTGCCGGAGGGGATGGAAAAAAGTTTGTGTGCTACTGTTGTAGAATCGATTCGGGGGTTGATTATGGTATTCAGGAACGCACCACAGTTCATTTGGGAAACCCCATTGGCTGTTCCACTGACTTCCCCATACAACTTGAAAGGCTGTATATCGCACCCTGAAAAATTCAATGCACTCGGGAATAATATGGAAAAATTCATGATAGTTATTAGCTCATGTGTCAGTTTACCAATTGCAGTTAAATATTCCACACTCTTTAGCAGTACTTTGGCTGTGGACCAACGGTATATTACCAAGGCTTGGGGGATTGGTTATGCCGGCCATGGGAAATGGTCTGATTTTAGATAATCCGCACCTTGTAGTGTAACATCTTCCACCAAAATAGTTATTACTTAGACAGTCAGGGTAGCCCTGTCTCATATCCATATGTTGCTAAACATTAGCGAATTGGTAAATTAGCTATTACAGTTTTCGAAAATAGTAAAGAGTGAGCTTATTACTTATTGGTATTAGATATATAGATTCATACTAGAAGCACAGAATTTTCCTTCTGCGACCATAAGTATTGTGCATAGGGTGACATTTCATCACTACCGATATACCACGGAGTACGATGAGGAGGGAGATTGCGAATTTCGTATTCCCAAGAATATAAATTTGCATAATTGATATTCCAAATCCGTGCAGTGCAATCAATTATTTGTTTGTAATTTGGCAGCGCATCTAAGAAAATTGAAATGAATATTAGAATGAATGAATTGAGGTGAATCTCGCACTTTGATAATATAATGAAGCCGAGAGACTCAGTTCCATTTCTATCATCAGTACAGCGACCAAGACCTTCACGAAAAGTGTATTAAAATGCCAATTATGTACCTGGAGCTCCATATACGTGGTACGCTCTAAAATCCATCTGCATGCCCGCCATCATTAGCCCATTAACTGAAANCTCAGTTCCATTTCTATCATCAGTACAGCGACCAAGACCTTCACGAAAAGTGTATTAAAATGCCAATTATGTACCTGGAGCTCCATATACGTGGTACGCTCTAAAATCCATCTGCATGCCCGCCATCATTAGCCCATTAACTGAAATTGAACAACGCTTATAAATAGAGCAATTTTAGACTTTATAACAGTACAAACTTTCAAAACCCAGTTAATTCATATTACCAAAAATTCGTTTTTCTGTATTATACTTCTCCTGATCAAATCCATCGTCTAAATCAGCAACAATTCTAGGAATGGGGAAAAATTGATTAGTAGAAAGAAACTAAAATTATGTTCGTTAGTTCGTTTCCAAATATTTTAATGTTGATGGTAATATTAGTAATACCGAAAATATAGCTCTTTGTACTTCGCCCTCTGCGCAGCGTGGAATGCCAACTTGAAGTAAAAGTTTAACGTTTTTTGACTGCCTATATTTCGGACAATCGGCCATTGATCTAGAAACAAACACAGAAGACAAGAACAAGAGCCATTAATAACTTTCACAATCATCAATTATAATTATTGAATCATGGCTTTATTTTTTGACAGTGTGGGCATGGGTTTTTATTCCTCCTTTTTCAATACTGACCTCTATACTCAGTAGGGAAAATGCTGCGACCCCGTCCCGTATCATTGCGCACCCACATGATCATGTTTGGTACCTAACCAAAAGCCACTTCCAAATATTACACATAAGCATAGCATCTATTACTAGTAATTGCAGTAGTACCCTCTAGTAAATTGTGATTACACCTATCCTTAATAATTAAAATCATATTACAATTGCATCGTAGGGGGACACAGCACTGCATGGAATTATCATGTGTTTGGTGGCGTCATTTTGTGGACACTTTTGTGTTCCATGGGGAAAATCTAAAGTGAACTGTCCCACGTGGTTGTATTGTTCATCAGTAGCAACTAGAATGAAGCTCTTAATGACTTTGGTTATCGGGAGATTTGTGGCCCCTTGCTCATCTTTCTGGTCAGATAATTCTAAGTGATACTGAGTAGACAATTCTACCCGCCACCAGCCACGTATTAGGTCATTCGTATTTGTATCCATGGTATACGTGTTCCTACCATACAGTGCATATGCTTTCACTTGCAGGGAAAAATTAAACGGTAGATTTTTGAAATCCCTCCTAGTCTCGACCTCCATTCCCATCTCACCGTAATCGGCCCGACTTGGTACAACCCGTCTAACCCAAGGAATTTCGCTGGTATTCAAGATGTACTTTTCCCAAATGTCTTGCGGAAACTTTTCGATGCCGTAGGAGTTTCGCTCAGATTGATTCGCAATGGCGTAATGGGAAGTATCTGTGGGTACAGTGCTTTTTGGAATTTTGATACAGGACACAGTAGTAGTACAAGTAGACTGCGAGATGATAAGAAGAAGGAAATACGCTTTGCAGAGAACACAAAGGGTGAGGGCCTTCCTAAAGTATTCCATTTCAGCATCATCGTAGAAGGCAATTTACGATATGACTGGTGTTGCATTTGCATTATTATGCTCAAGAAGTCACATAGCAGTAACGAGGGTTTTTTAAAAATGTAACCTGAACAATATTTAACTGTCATTAAATTAATGCTATGAAATAATTTTATAAACTAAAATAATCAAAATAACTATTATAAATTTTTATGTGAACATGAATACTCATTGAGCTTAATCACTTCTGTTGTTGGTACAGCAATGACAATAACCTGCATGATCGAGTTCAACTCTACAAAACTCAAAATGTGAAATGAAATAACTTGACCCGACTGGGCTTGGGTAATCACAATCAGATCAAGAATGCTTTCCAAAAGTGTTTTCAAAGTTGCCTACTAGTAATAATTAACTGAACTTGTCTCAACATTGCCATAATAAGAGCTTTTACTTACGACTTACTTAGCATCAAAGTATAAGGAATAAATACGTTTATTGTAGCAATAATTGTAACTGCCCCTGCATTGTTGCATTATAATACTCGCATATAATTTCTTTAATAAAAGAGAATAATACTATTCACAGTGTACTACAATATATTTTAATATCTTGTCGTAAGTGTAATTAAGTAATTAAAACAGTTCACTGGTAAAAGCACATTTAATCATCATCGTCTCCCTCATCATTACTTTCCTCTTCATTACTAGCTTCTTCCTCATCTTCTTCCTCTTCATCGTCATTATTTTGACCACTGTCATCGAATTCAATAAGGTACCTTACAGCAACCTGATCTGGATTAAAAACTATGTACTCGTTGAAGTCCAGACCATAGTAAATCCAGGAGCCATCGCTTTGCTTCTCAGGTTTGCTAACCTTTCGTCCAAGAGCAACGGTTTGCGCTATAAATTCAGAAAAACTTAATGATTAGTAACAAATTGAAAACACGGAAATTAGCGAGATTCTCCCGTCTAAGGTTTAAATTTACGGCGTACCTTTCCACATGATCGTTGAATCAGGATCAGGTAAATACCGAGAATCAGATGTCTTCAAGCTGTCGTATGAAGCAGGCATGGGTTTGGTACTTGCATCTTGCAATTTCACTTCGTAAGTTTTCCCCAGAGCTGCTTCACAAAGTAGCATGTACTTCCGGGCTTTCCCATTCACTGTGACTGTACGACAATAGTGCTGGCTTTTTTCGAATATGTCAGCCAAGTAAATGCCCTAATTGGAAGAAGAATTGAGTTTAGCATTACCGTAATTAATTAGTAACTCTTAAATTTGCATTATCATCATTGCAGTTCTACTTTCTAGTTCATTTACCTTTCCAAATAAGTGACCACTAATTTGGGACGTTAACGGAGCCACCTGAAGGCCATTTTGTAAAATGGACAAAATGTTGGCGGCACTGGTTCCATGCCAAAGGAGCTGTCGGTTCTGAGTGGCTTTTGTATTTGACTTTAGTCGTTCTCTTTCCTGGGGAATATCTACGCGATATATTCCACTAACCTTAGCATTACTACCACTGTTATGAATGTACTGAAGGATGAGCTCTGCTTCTTCCTGATCTCTCTTGCTTGACCTGTTCAGCAACTGAATTTTTGTGTCCAAGCAGCGATAAACATGCTCGTACGGATTAATTGATGACATGTGATACTGAGAGGCAAGTAGAATTGACTTAGCAGCTTCCAAATGTAGAAGGCGATGTATAGCCAGAATTTTTTCTCGAAGGTCATCCTCGTCAAAGATTGGCATAAGGTTTTGTGTTGCAAAGCCGTACACAGGGACTTCTTGGTAAAACTGCTCGCTCAGCTTTGTGACTTCATCTAGAGCTCCGGTCTTGTCCTTTTCAGTGTACTTGCCGGTGTTGTCATCCTTCATAACCGCATTTTTCTTAAGTAGCTCTCCAATTGACTTTAGAATCCCTTCTGCCTTTAGTAAAGTGTCTGTAGGAAGCAGTGGAAGATCACGGTAATCTGGCGAGGAATAGTTGGGGTTCCGGTATCTATATCGACCTCCGCTGTATGCTCCTGCAGCATCCGTATGTACCCCAGATAGGTTATTCATCAGCTTCAAAATGCTCTTTGGCAGGGAACTGGTCACATTCTTCCCAGCTTTCTCCAACTCTTTAAAGTCGACGCCCACCTGCGAGAAATGTTTTATGCTTCTAAGGTCCCTTGGAACCATCCTGTATTTTCCAGGAAGTGCAGTAAAGTTTTTCAAGTCCTCCCATCCATTTCCACTCTTCTGTTTGAAGATTTTTGTGAACTCTTTAATCGCCTCCTCTTCTGTGACGTCCATTATCAGCTCTGCGTTGTCCTTCTCTAAACCACACAATTTATCGGGCTTCGGCTTTTCAACTTCGTCTTTCCCTTCTTTCTTTAATTTCTCCCGTTCTTGCTCTATCAGCTTCTCCGCCATTTTCTCAGCCACTGATTGATAGTCTTTAATTGGCATGAGGGTAATATCTTGAGAGAATACTGAAGCGGATAAAGAATGCTGGTCTGCTTTCACTGGTTTCTTATAATCGGTTGGAGTGGTGGTGTACTTGGCTAAAGTGTCAATGAGATCATGTCTGCCATGCTTAATTGCAGTGGCCATAACATTGCTGGCAAAAGTTTTACTGTCCCCTCCACAGCACTGGTGCAAAAGCTGGAAAATCTGTTGAATATCTTTGTAATGGTAGCTTGGCCCCGGAGACGCAACTAAATGGTCAGCTACTGTCCAGCCCTTTTTATCTCGATTTGTAAGCAAAACATTGCTCGATTTAATTTTGATTTTCGCTAATTTGTGGTAATCCTCAGCGTTCTTGTAGCAGTGGGGGTCTAATAGAAGCTTAACCATTTTCATGTCATTCAACCGGACTGCATGCATTATGGCAGTTCTTCCTTCTGAATCGTTGGCGTTGACGTCCACGACCTTGCCGGGAACTTTCATGGTGAGAAGCCACTTTACAGTTGCGTAGCTGCCGACTATCACTGCCAAAACTATTGGTGGGTACCTTGTGCCGTTGGGCGTTGGGCTAATGTCGATAAGTTTTTCAGCATATCTGACTCCCGGAAGGGAAGAAAGTTTAATAGGATATTCGCATAATTGGCTAGGGTATGCCCCTGCAGCAATCAATTCGGTAGCAAACTTTTCCACCTGGGGAGTCAGTGAAGAGGATAACTTAACGTTCCAAAATAGAGCAGTTAATGGGGTTCGTCCAAACTGGTCTGGTTTCATTGCAGCCAAAATTTTAAAACACGCAGGGTCCTTCGAGCTTCCATAAAGGACTTCACAGAAGCTAATCTGGCGGTTGTTAAGTGCGTAAATGACTGGATGTGACCCAAATTCATCCGTTGTGGCGGGATGCAAGCCAGTTTTGCGGAATGTCACGTAAATCTTCTTTGACAGATCCATATCGCTGCCGGTGTGATGCTTTGCGAATGTGTGGAAAAGGGTACCTGACTCGAAAGTGAGATCTTTCTTGTCTCTCACCTTCATGCTTATCTTCAATGCCATTTTTAGTCGATTTAACTTCAGTGCTGTGGAAATTCCGCATGTAAAACCTTTACCAGAATCTTGTAGCTTGCCAATGATGAGATGTAGTAGCCCTTGCCAATCGTTTTTAACGACTTGCTCCAGGATTGGGTACTTTAACGCTTGCTGGCTCAAAATTTCCTTTTGGTCTTCCCGTTCCTGAATATGCTTCCATTTCCATTCCCTCTTTGGTGTCCCTGGTCCAGAACTGGAGGCTGCTAGTTCAAATTTCTTAATTTCCTTTACTTTTATGTCATTATTGATTGTGTGAAGAAAGTCGCAATCTTTCTGAAAGAAGTTGAGGGCGCATCCCTCATGGGACCCTCGCACGGCAAGGCCAAACGGGGTATTTCCACAGCCATCACGGACTTCAATGGATGCTTGTGGTAATCTCTGCATTAAATAGGAGCATGCAGATTGTGGCTCCACGGAATGCTGCGTAATGAAGTGGGGTTGAGCCGTACGTGTCGGCGTAGCGAATAAATATTTCTGTTCCGGAGCTTTTCATAGCTGTCACCAAGTGCGATACCAGTTCAATAGGGTCAAAGAAAGAGGAGTCCAATGGGTTTCCCCTTTTCACGAAGCAATAGTGCAGAGCAATGCGTCCCCTATGGTCCTTTATTGAAAGGTCAACACCAGCGGAAATTAAGGCATCTTCGATATCATAAAATACATCTGTTTCTTTTCCTCTTGCATTGACAACTAGATGGAGGGGGGTTTGTCCATCACAATTAATCATGTTTGGACTTGCCCCTGCCTCAAGGACCACCCTAAGTGACTCAAAGGCATGATGAAGCGCTGGCTTTCGGGCGATGTAGTGAAGAACGGAGTTTTTTGTTCGTGGGTGGACTTCACGGGGATCAGCTCCCTTCTCGATTAGTTTTGGAACTAACGAGAAGGAACTGTTTTCCTTCATAACAGTGTGTAGTAGAAGGCTAACATTAAATTCATCCTTAAATCTTATGTTGACATTAGCACCAGCTTCGATAAGGACTACGGCTGCATCTTTTTGCCCGTTTAAGACTGCTTGCGCCAACGGAGTACGAGATTTGTCATCAACTGCTTCCAGGTAAGGTTTATACTTCAGGATGGCTTTAAGGAGATAAGTACCCACTGTGAGATGCAATAACGATTGCTGACTTTTATCCTTCCCCTCAATTTTTGTATTTGGGCTGACTCCCAATTTCTCCAAGTAAACTTCCACCATATTCTGAACTTTTGTTTGATGCTCATCGTCCCCACTAGTAATATTTTGAAGGAGTTTCAAAAGCGGTGTTACGCCATTCTTGTTAGATGTTGCAGCCATTTCTTTCAGTGTGGTGGAATTGGCGTTGTTGGAGACAAGTTTTGTAAAGGTTGGATAGATTATGGTGTCGTATGAATTGAAATGTGTGGACATGTGATGGAGAATGGTGTCGCCAGACTTATTTTTCTCGTATGGAATTCGAATGTTAAGACCCACGAAAATGTCGAGCAGTTTTGAAATAAAGAAAAAATTATTCTTTTCTGCTGCGCGCAGAATTGGAGACACTTCATCTTTGTTTTTCTTAAACGGGTTGCAGCCTTTCTGGACAAGGTATGTCAGACAGTCATAAAAAGCTTTCGATTTCTGAAATAAATTAAGAAAACCAAATTGTAAAAAACAAACTTCTTCTACAGCTCTTCTTTCTTAATTTCTTTAAAATAGAAAATCACTTACTTCTGGAAAATCATTATATCGAGCCTCCAAAGTCTGCGTAGTCAAATAGTGCAACTAAACAAAAAAAAGTTGCCAGTTGTAGTAAGACTTCAAATAAATTAAACTGAAGTTTGCGAAGAAATCGGAAGCCAACTTACAGCATTATTTCCATTGAAATCTTCACAATTGACGTCTGCCTTCAATTCCTCTACGAGAAATTTCAGTCTAGCCAAATCCCACCCCGCAGAACAGGTTTCCAATAAAAGTGTTTTACCTGGAGATCGAAATTTAAAAAAGCAATTAAGATTTTAAAACAAACCGATTTTTAAATTAATTTATTTTTAAGAACATAAAGTGACTGATTTTGTGTTTGGCGTTTGGCTTACCTGTGGCATCGTCAACCCGTGCGTTGACATCAACGCCATCCTGCTTCATTAGCATAGTCACCAGACCAATATGACCTTTCATAAACGCAATAGCCATTGGTGTCATTTTCCAGGTATTGGGCGCATTCGGAGGACAGCCAGCCTCGAGTGCAAGCATCGTTGGAAAGTACCATCCATACGCTGTGCTGTAATGAAGAATGGAATTTCCGGAGCTGTCAACTGCCAAGGGATTTGAACCCAGTCGAAGAAGATAGGACATCACATGAGTTTGTCCGTTCATTGCTGCATGATGCACCGCTGTCCTCCCTCGTTTGTCTTTGTCATCAACTTTCACTTCCGCTTCCACCAGCATCTTCACAATGTCCAAGTGACCATGCATGGCCGCCAACATCATTGGAGTAACAGAGTCCTGCTTAGCAGGAGTCTTCTTATTCGCATCCGTTTCAGCATCCAGTAACAAACGAACAATTTCAGTATGCCCCAACTCGCAAGCCATCTGCAAGGCATTCTTTCCAGCGGCTGATGGTTTGTAGCGGATGTCATTTTGCAAAAGTATCTTTTGCTTTCTCTTTGCATCTTTAGGGTCCCCGCTATCACCATCACCATCACCATTTGCGTTCCTGCTAATTTCTGCTTTTTTCTCATGCTCCAATATTAGCTTAACATTGTGCGCTCTGCCCGTGGCCACAGCTGCATGTAATAGCGTATATCCCTCTCCACCTCGTTTAGCTGCAGTAACAGCATGAGTCGAAATTCCGCATTGAAGCAAGTGCTTCAGTGGCCCTGGCCCAGAGCAGACGGCTGCGTAGTGTCCAACAGTCCACATGTCCTTATCTACTAGGTTATAGTCCGGCATGGAACTCAACAATTCAGCCAAGATTTCTTGATTTGGGTTAATTGCAGCACAGTGGAGAGGTGTAAATCTCGGATTGTAGGTGCACTTCTTGGTCACCGATACTGGTTTGAATTCAGTTAACGAACTGGCATCGGTTTTTGTCACTGCTTCCTCATGGAGAAAGTTAAAGCCGTAGCCACCCCGTTCATTCTCTTGCGCAATGATTTTCCCAAGGACCTCATAATTTCCCATTCGTAAAGCAATGTGCGGCTCAGTAGAGTCCCAACGTTGCGCCTTCAACTTTTCTCGTAAGAACACAATAAAGTCCATTGATGTTTCTAAAAATAAAACAAAATTTAGTTTTAATGAATTTTGTTAAATTTGTTAACAAATGATTTGTCCTGCTTACGTAATTTAATAGCCCTCTCCAGCATTGAGGAAGACCCCATGCAACCAAATGATGAGATACAGTGGTAAGAATTGTGAATGTCATGAAGGAAAGCATTGTTCCCTTCCATTCCTCCTCTCCCCACAGCCACTTGTCGCATAGCGTGGCCAAACATCATGTGAGATGGTGTGCCAGTACCTTCATGCGAAATCATCACTGTCGGGGTGGAACCAAACTTCTGCACAGTCTTTTCAGGAATGCTATCCAATATCTTATATGCTTCTTTATTTTCGTATCTGCAAATGTAGTCGAATATTGTTTCTTCGTGGGACACGCTCCGAGGAATACACAGACTATAAATTTTGTCCATTTCACTTGTCACCAGTTTCTTCAGCATCTTCATATCATTTAAGATAACAGCCCGGATAAGTAGTCGAGAGTGGGAAAGGGTTGAAATGAAGGGGATTTCTGCCTTGCTTTCAAACATTGGATCTTTCTCGTAACTCGTCAGGTTAGGATTAGGCACAAGCTTTCCCTTTCCTCGTTTACTTTTCTTTTCTGCTTTTTTCGCGGTCTTTGCAGCCATAGGAGAACCATCTTGATTATCCTTTGGAGAAATCTTTCTCTTTTGTTGTACAGTCCCTTTTCCCCGATTTGTTTTTGTAATTGTTGCTTTTGCTTTAGTGACAATTTTCCCAACTTTCTCCAACTTCTTCGCAATCTTTGCTTTATTAGCTCGGGCATTGGCTGCCTGCTTCTTTGGCTTAACTGGCTCCGGACTTTTCATGAGTTTACGCCTAAGTGGTGGCTTTGCCGCTATCTTTCCAGGGCTGGCTTGGCGCTGAAGTCGTTTCAGTGGCTTCTCTGGTCTCTTTGGTGCTTTTGAAACTTCCCGCTTTTGCTTAACAGATCTCTTCGGTGTACTTTCGTTCTTATCCTTTGCCGCTGCCTTTTTCCCTTTTGCAACAGCCGATATCAAAATGTTGACAGATTCCGGAGACTGATACGGCATCTTTGTTGTACGCGTTCTCTTTGAAGACCGCGATACCACAGTTGCACCGCGGGATGCAACTCCGTTCGACTTTCCATTGTCGGCACTTTCCCCCAACTTTCTCTTACGCGTGGACTGCCGTGCAAGTCCATCCGGCGCCGCTACTTTCTCCGATTTATCTCGTACTCTAATTCGTACCATTTTTAATCGTGTTCCGTTTGATGCTTCAGTAATATAATTTGTTCATAGAGTCAATTCTGAAAATTTTCAGAGAAAGGAATGTTTATAGCGTTCATTGGTGAAAGTAACTGAAGCTTTGAAGACCGTTTTCTGTTTATATATAGTCCGTTCTAAAAAAATCTTAAAACCTAAGTTAAAAAAAAGTTAACTCAGTCAATGCATAGCATGTCAGTCACCTGCTACAAAGTATAGCTACGTAGGGGTTTCTCTGCAATATTTTCGTCATCATGCAATAATGTAAGTATGCTCCTGCCACTGCGACTATCCTATCTGCTTGCTGCTTTGCTCCACTGTCCACTCTCCACTCACTGTTTTTCTATGACGCATTACCTAACGCATATTATACACAAACTCAAGCTCAAAGTAAGTGTGAGTACAAAAATATCGGAGTTCTGAACAAGACTCAACAAGAATCCTCTGCAAAAACGTTGAGTAGGCATTATCCTTTCTCTCTTAGCAATTACGTATGTTTTGATGATTTTGAGTTTGAGCGTGGAAGAAATTTTCTTATCTCATTCGCAAATTCCTGGTATGGAGAGCACAGGACTCATGGCGGATTGCATGAAAAACCTTGATTACGCTATGCAGAGACAACAATACGGAACATATAGGCTGATATCGCAAACCATGATAAAGTGGCGGCAGTGAACGTCATATCACACGAGCTTTTGACATATGTATAGGAAAGTCCTTGAAAACGTTTTTTTGCAAGCACGCCCTTCTACCAACCAAGTAATTTGAGGATTTGCTATTAGTTTTTGCATGCACACGGCGAAATGATACATTGCACACTCAACTGATGGGCATAAAAAAGTTGTATTACCGAGTACATACTAGTGTCATTATCTAAAGCTAGCGTGGTGATAAAGACTGGCTGCGAATACGTTGAAGCACTATCTATGACAAATTGAAACCTGTATCAAAGGCGTTCTTTAAACGTAACTAAATCATGTTTCGTGTTTATGATATTGAGACAAAACAGGTAGAGAAGTAATGACTGAAAAATGGAAGTGTTTTAAGCTAGTGAACTTGCACTGTTTTGAAAGCAAACATGAAACACTTACAATAGTCAAACCTCCACTTTGGGATATTGATCTGGCTATTGTTGATTTGACATACTATTGTTGAGACACAGATCGCTTAGTTTGTCCACATATACATACTTTAACAAAACTGTTTTATTTTAACGGTTTTTCCATGTTCGTTCATGGACACGTCATTGCGTCACTCGTTTCATGTCATTATTCATATTCATCCTTGCCATTTTTGTTATCGTTCATATCGTCATAATATGTCTGTTTTGTCCATGTTTTATGTATGTTAATGTCACTACTGTCATAATTTCCTGATTCGATTTACTAGCATAAAAGGGTAACCAATTAAACTATTCTTACCCGATATCCACTTTCACTTTTTTGTTTCAGTTTTCCCCAGATTTTCTGTCTATACACAGATACTTTCTTTGTACATATCAAAACGAGTGTTTCCAACAAATAACTTACATGAAGAGATGCAGTAGCAGTATAAGCATAGTATGAATAGTACTAATTGTGTGCATTGGTAATTCCTTTTCGGTTACACTAAATTGAAATAGTTACATTCTGCATATTTGTTCTCATATTTTAGGCCCATTGTAAATTTTAACTTAATTCAAGCAAATACACTACACTGGTCAATTTCATTCAATTTCCGGAATCACAGTAGCTTCAGACTTCGCAGTGGAATATCAGTTTCAGCAAAGCAGTGAATTTGTAAGAAACTTAAACTTTTTGCTTAAAAATACCATTGACTCTTCTACACTCAGGTAATAAGTATACACTTTATGAGTTGATATTTCTATTTCAACTGTGTAATATGTAGAAGCAGTAGAAGTTTCAGCATCAAGGTTATGTATCATTTACCGTGCTAGTACTGGTAGGTAGTCAAACTCGTAAAGCACTTTCGATGGGCGGTTTTTAGTTGCAAATTGCATAGGACACTAATTTCATTTCTCTTTATACATATACGTACATGAAATTTTTATGGAGCTGACATGTAACTTTTCAGCAAACAGCTCAAAATTCTAAAATAAATCACTTATATTAGCCGTAATACTCTTGGTAAGTTTTGCTATTTCGCTATTTAATTTTAGGAAATGTTCACGAGAACAATTTTTTTAAAAAAAAAATCCGAATTGCCAATCTGTTTTCCGCTGTACACACTCTCAACTCCTACTTCACTCTACAACTGAAGTAGAGCTTATAGCAGACGGTGTATATGGAGGGCATATCAGCTCCTGCAATTTCTTCCTCTGCTTTTTTTGCATGGCTGCCACAGTCGTGCCGATGATGATGCTTTAGCCGTTCACATTCAGAAGACCTTGATAGTTTACATGTAAGATTAGGATGAAGTAGCCTTGCAGTTTGTCCCAGCTGATAATAAAGAGGTATGCAAACCCAATTTCGCAAAAAACAAGCATTTGTGTTCACAGTACATTTGGCAAACCATGAAAAGCGTAAAGAAATAAAAACAGAGATGATGAGTCACATTTGTGATCACTTTTGGAAAAACAATCAGTGCTTGTTACAAGCAGAAAAGAACTTTACAGTATACCTATTTTTATATTTCAGCCTGAAGCTAAGCGAATTTTTTATGCATCTTCTACATATATCTCTGTCCACGTAGCTAGCATTTTTATGAATTCGTGAGCGACCTCAACTCGTTTTTATGCAACAATTAAATAAACGCTCATAGGTATAACTATGTGTACATGATTCCATGCACGGCCAGCACTAAAGAATAGCGTTGATATATTAAGTTGCGAGAAAGTGGTTTTACGAGGTCTTTTTTCTGCACGTGTATGAATGAACTAGATACAGAAAAAGATTTACCTGAATAAATACATACTGCTTGTACGTATGTAATGGCACAAACGCATTTTAATTTTGAATTAAAGCGACTAGTAAACTGTAGATGTATAAAATACGTCACAAGAAAACCGAATTTTTTTGGGGCAGTAAATAGGTGCTTTCCATTCCACATTAAATTACGTGCAGAAATTGAGAACCAAAAGTTTTAATATTTCACTATTGCTTCAGAATTACCATCACACTACAGAAAGCGACATGATTTAAAGGTATCGGCACTTTCTCCAAATATGGGAAAACAGTTTCTTATTCATACTTTATCTGGAAATGGAATAAATGCAATATATCGGCAGCTACCTACTAAATATGTACTTTAATTTTACTTGGAATTCATTAATGATATAGCCATTATCATCATTATAAAAGTAACAACAAAGTTGAGAATCATGATACAAGTTTCAAGTAAACTAATCTACAATTAATTATTAATTAGTGATTAGTGAACACCAGTCAACCACCAATTGTAGACTAAGCATGAACCCTGCAGAATTCGCATTCACACACACTACTACTTGAACAAAAATTTGCAATTACCCTACAAGCAAGCATAATACCTCTTTACTAGTTATCAATATCAATATCAATTACACTACACTCAAGTATGAGTACGATCTTTTTTGGAATGCTGGAATGCTCCAAGCTGCAGCTGCAGCAAATCCGTAAAATTACAATAGAATCTAGCTAGACTAAATATAAGTTTCACTTCACCCCACCTTTCGGCGTATTCTGTACGGAAACTTGACAGTTCAATGCACATAATAATAAGGACTACTGCAGATGCAGATTGCACTTCTTTTTCTTCCTAAAAACAAACAAACAGTAAACAAAAAACAAACACAGAATTTTCCTGCAATTGGCAACTGTATTGGATAGTTTTCGCTCAGCTCACAGCAAATTGAATAACTAATTAACTGCATACCTGCCAAATGAATAATCAGTTCATTCAGTTGTTAGTGGAATGAAAGAGGTTATGGGTTACGCTATGCACGTTAGGTTAACTGTCACTGATTTGATTTTGATTTCACGTGTGAACGTGCTTTGTTTACATATCTAGGTAAGCAAAGCATTCAGAAGCGCAAGTCTAAAATTTTCAAGAAGCGTTTCGCATTATTCCTAAAAAGTATTTGGTAAATAAGCCAATTTAGAATTTATCAATTTACAAAATTTATTGTGTGTTGTGTTAAAGTGATTCGCTTCATACTATAATAATTAGTGTTGTTTATAATATTACAAACTGTGCACTAAACAGAGAAGAGAAGTGAACAGAAATAATTATTATAATTATGTACCGAACAATTAATACTTGCAGTCAAGAAGCTTATTTTTAGTGAATGCGAAAGCAATACACATATTATATCTGTGTAGTTTGTAGGTTAATTATTAGTTGTAATCA
>JAHZND010001133.1:0-14118 GCA_027744115.1 Acrocyrtus sp. NNG-2020
TACAAGCTGCATATTAGCTTACTTTTGATTGTTCACGAAAGGCTTCATCTTGCCCCTTTCATCTCGCTGACAATGCAGAACCAAAATAAAAGGGAGAAATCGCTTCCTCAATGTCGTCAAACTGTCGTGTTCCCTACGAAATTAGGAAATCCATTAACTCCAAACACGAAGAAAAAATTAACAGGGCAATGGACTGCTACTTTCATTATTCATCATTTTCAGTACGTACACTTCATTGCAGTCCACAATAAATGAAGGGCATATTCTTTCCAGACAAAAAGGTAACTACTATTTTTTCAAGAGCTAAAAGTTAATTGAAAGCAACACCCTACAACCTCGGTCCCAAAAGCGCAAATAAATGCAGTTAATATCATCCATTTACTAGCATAACTTCACACAAACCATTTATTATCTTAGAAAAAAGTGTTTGTTAATTATTTATCATTTATCATTATGACTGAGCATTATAATTTCTACATTCCTACATTGTAACTTTTAATTGTGAGTTCCGTAGAATACTCCCAACAACGAAATTTATCAAGTTATTTCCTCTCACTCGGCGTTATTTAATATTTAACAATAGAAAAACCATTTATTAGCTGCTTTGTTACCAAAAAGTCAAAAATTTATTTTTCGATTGTCCCACTTGAAATCCGCTCCTTATACCTGAATGAATATGCACATACCTTTTCAGCGTTTATAGATATTTGCTATTATTATTGCAACAATAGCCAACGATTTTCCAAACTATGACTTCCCTTTGTCCACCAACAAAATGGGAAGTGCTATTTACCTTCGTTCAAGAATAAAAATACCGGATTTCGTACTTTCTTCATTGTAATCTGGAAAATAGTCAAGTACACATTGTAAAAACTGAGCCGTGTTGCGTTACACAGTACGCAATAAAACGCAATTTTTCATCTCTTTCACATCCTCTTCGTGTCCCAGCAGGAGGACTAAAAGGCTATTCATGTTTAAGCTCTCATGAATGAATTTCTATTATTGGGCTGCATTGTACCTCCTTCAAAACGCTACAATAGCCACCCCAGGTATATGTGTATATGTAAAAATAGTTTATTCAGGAATAGAGTGCTTCTTCGATGCAGGTGTGATAATCTTTCATCAGATTTCATCAATCACCCCGCATGATCTGGTAATATGAGCATAATTATGAGTGCGGGCTTATGAACCGCTCAGAAAAATTATGAAACTGAGCCGATATGCAAACCGCAGGTCCTTTTCTAGCTTCGAGGAGACCATACCGGTAGAGTGAATATTAAAAGAAAAAAAAGGTATTTAATTTGATATGATGACTTTTATAGTAATATTTTATTTTTGGCCTTTTTCAACCCTTTTTTCCCGTCCCAATTTCCGTCTCCGCTTCAAAAAAAAAGCTTTGAGGATCAATTTGAAGCACACACACTCGTGTAGCTCTCTCTAATGCAGGTAAACACCACACCTCAACCTTACAATCCTGCAGATTATTATTTTTGCCCATTAAGCGCAGATCCACTTCAGATCAAGTTTTGTGAATGATATTCAGCGGGAAAAAGGAAGATGCCGCAGAAAGGTCTTTTAGCTAACTTTCGATTTTCTGATATTTTACCCTTCACCAGCAACATCTCAGTTTCAGATTTCATTTTGAAAGATTAGACGATATCTTCTGACACTAATAGGAAATCTTACACCTTTTTTCGAGAGGAAAAGGGAAATATATATGTGCGGGTGGAAATTAG
This sequence comes from Acrocyrtus sp. NNG-2020, assembly GCA_027744115.1. Classification (NCBI taxonomy): domain Eukaryota; kingdom Metazoa; phylum Arthropoda; class Collembola; order Entomobryomorpha; family Entomobryidae; genus Acrocyrtus; species Acrocyrtus sp. NNG-2020. The sequence goes on from JAHZND010001133.1 coordinate 1,737, forward strand.
CTACGCAGAAAACCAGTTTCTATGATTTTTGTTTACTTGAAGGCACCACAAATGAATGATGATGGGTGTTAATCTTGCTAAAGGAAGATAATTATTGTAAAGAAATTAGAAGAAAAAAGGATCTCTTGTTATTGATATCAGCAAAATTAGATACAGAGGAGGAGACAATGCTTATTACTAATGATAAGGATTTTTGAGCTTTTAAAGTGGAAATTTTTTTTTTGGAAGAGGATATACCCTTTTCATATCAAAGTTTATATCAAAACTTCCCATCTAAATCTGTCATGTATTTTGTTTGGATCTTATCCAGAGTTTTTATTTCGGCCATGTTAAATTAAGCTGCATCAAAAGCTGACATTTTATTGACAGGAAGAGCAAACAAAGAAAGCTAAAATCGTAATAAAATGGGTTTTTGTACAAATTTACTATATTTCCGATTTGTCGGAGTAGAATTGCAATATTGAAAGAGAACTGTCCGCATTTTATTGCAGGAACGTGACGAGCTCTCAAAACAATGCGTTAAATTGTTAAGGTCCGGAGAGAGTGAGTAGGAAATAGCAAGGTAACACTTTTAACTTCACAATTTTAACTTGCAATCTTTTTCTTTAAAAAATCAATCTCAATAAAAATGCTAAAAGTGTAAAAATACGACCATGTAGCCAATACCTTTCTGTGTATTCCAAGTGGAATTGAATTTTACCTATGAAAGTATAATTTACACTTTTATTGCATTTGTGTGGCTTGTTTCTCAGAGTAATAATGGATCAGGGATGTGATTCTGCTTGAAAAAGGGCCGTTTATTGTTTCCCAATAAAAGTTTCACAATTGAAACAGAGGGGAGCAATATAATGGCCTATAAAATTTAAATCAGATCACAAGGTTAGTAAGAACACGGCCTTCGCGACTGTCAAAATGGTGTGGAGTGCGGAGCGTCAGCGTCACCGATTAGAGGTAACCTCAAAACAAGCCAAACACGGGGAATTTTCTACTTTATAGAAAAAAGATCCAGAAAAGGGATCAAAAATGAAAATGATGCGACCTAAACTTAATCCTGAAAGGGGTAGGACTGCAGGACTGTGCGCGTGAGTTTGAAAGGCAATCCTAAACATCAGATCAGGTACTGAACCCGCACAATTTTATTTATGGGAGTGGACACGGACATGTCAGTTAAGGATTATAGGGATAGTGAATAAATTATGTCTTCATCGGATATAGGATCTACGCTCATCAAAAGGCCCTTAAATTTAGGGATGTTAAGGAAGGCAGGGCCCATGTATACCTCAATACAGTCCAAACTACACATCCACAAAAATACCACAAAAAAAGTATTGGGATGTTACATCTGGGTCAGGAAGAAGAGTCTCTAATAAAAAGGGTTAAGTGGAGTGCAATCGGGAATATCTGAGTCAGTTTTGAAGTGAACGTTAGCAAGTGACAACGAATTCCTCTAAATTATCCACAATGGATTTTAAAGTAAGTTGCTTAATTATTCGTGAACAAAATTGACACGAAATAGCCAAAAACATTGAACCTATAATTAACTTGGTATATTGCCACAGTTCATAATTTCTTGGACGTTTAAGTTACACTTTTTCTTCCTTTTTAGTTTTTGCTGTGTCTTGCAATGATTTCTCCCGTTTTCGGAGAGAATCTCTTGCAACAGTCCTCAGAGGGTATGGATAGAGCAAGAAGTGCTTGGAACTTTGTTGGACAGCATACAGCAAGGAAAGCAGCTTTGCTTGAGTGGGCTAGCAAAAGAAGACATTCTCCAGGAGAGACTGCCATTGCAAATAGAAGAATGGGTAAATAAAGCTTTTAAATTCTGATTTTTAGTGCAGTTATAGATCGTGATATTCGTGATTTTTGCTAATTACTATTTTATATTTTAGGTACACTACCAAAGCACCACGACTTTGGAGTTAGCACAAAGAAATCGACAAAATCGGAAGTTCCTTCATTATTCGAGTGGCAGCGTAATTTATACTCAAATCCAGGAAAATTGGGGAAAATGGCAAAAATTAATAGAAATTCGGGTCCGTCCGTTCCTGCTTCCTCCCTGCCAGCTTCTGTATACTCGCCAACTTATTTCTCTCGCCCAAATCATAATAAGGAGCAAAGGTCCTCGATGCCGGTTTGGAGTAGAAAGAAGAGGAGCACTGACTCCTTGAAGCAGGATCCAACAATGCCAGTCTCTACTCCAGTACAGTCTCAAACCTCCTCACTTCCAATAATGCTTAGCGGAAATCAAAGGTAAAGGGCAAAAAAATTACCTGAATTAGTGATCTTTAAGGTTGATGATTAATCTAACCTGGAAATTTAATATAAATAATAATTTTATTTGCACCAATTTAGAATGTCTTCCGTTCCATCAAGGAAGCACTACTCGAGTACCGTCAGCAGCGGCAAGCCATCCGCCGGTTCGAATCTGAAAGTTCCTGCAACTATCATTGCACCACCTGCATTTGACAAAGGTGACATCCTCTCCATGCTCATGGGCTCTGGCGGAGTCAACCCAAACACTTTAGGCACAATTCTCNTGAAAGTTCCTGCAACTATCATTGCACCACCTGCATTTGACAAAGGTGACATCCTCTCCATGCTCATGGGCTCTGGCGGAGTCAACCCAAACACTTTAGGTACAATTCTCGCTACAAACTCAAGATACGTCCGGTTTGGAAAAAGCCTTCCCAGCGGTGACTACAGGACAGGGAGGAAAATCAACTGGTTCCCGGATGCCACCACAAATCAATTCCATAATCAGTCACCTTCACTCACCAGCTCGCCAAGCAGCCAACAACCAATGGCCAGTTCCAGCAATCAAATGTTTTCTGTAGTAAAACCCCCTCAAAATTTTAGACCAGCTTCAGCTTCATCCCAGCAAACCAGTCCTTTAAAGATGGCCACACCACATATCCCTGTAATCCTGAACGTTCAGATTACCCCAATAGGTGCACGAGCACCACCATCCTCCGGTCCAGTAATAACCGTTCCAATTCCACACGCATATCCGGCAGCGTCAGCCCCGCTTCCTCAGCAAATGGAAAAGGAAAAGCTCGGGGAAGGTTACAAATACACAGAGTACTGGAAACCATCTCTCATGGAAAGCTACAGACCTCAGAAGCCATTCCAATATACAAAGTTCAGTCCCGATTTGGTACAGCCACAGTCTCTGGAAACGCAGTCACCATACGAGAACGCCAAACCTGAACATGTCAACGAAATGGAAAATAGCAACATTTTCAAATCTCTTTCGCTTACTTTAAAGAACAGCAATTTCAATCAGGTTGGGCAGGAGCCAGCTCCATTATTTTTTGCAGTCCCGATGACTTCAGTAAACTACAATGGTGAAGTACCATCAATCCCTGTAGAGCAGGACATAAGCAGTTCGAATCCACAGCCTGTTTTACTTCAAGATTCCGAACATTTTCAGAATGCCGAGAGCAATTATTACGCCCCAGTTAGAAATCTTGCTGCACCAACAGCCGATTCTTTTATGGCTCATGTAGCGAAAGATGACTTCCTATCCAATGAAATTAAAAAGTAGTCCAAAAATATATTTAAAGGTATATCTGAGAGTGTAATAAATCCATCGCAGGATGTATTTATTTTTTAGTAGTCGAATCAAAGAGCGACTTACAATCACATTAATATAATTATTATATTTAATAGGTATATCCATTTGCTTTATTTAAAAAATCTAATTTAGTAACGAGTAGTACTACTATAAAATAAAAAATATACTGCAAAGACTATTTTGTATATCGAAAAATATTTTATATGATATTTAATTTGTGGTGTACTACATAAAAATGCATTTAATATAACTGACTACTGATGAGCATGTGCAGATATTTTTTGGAGAAAAAATAAATAAAATTTACCGAAAACAATAATTTTTTGATTTGTGCTGCTGTTGATTCTCTTCCCATTTTTATTTACGTCAGCTTATTTAATCCATGCAATGATGTAGATGTCAAAATACTTCTTTAGAATTAAATATTATTTTTAAAACGCTATTTTATACTTTAATTGCATCCATTTAGCTATTTATAATCGATTAAAGTTTTTCAAGAAGTCGTTTCACTGTACGTCCATTCTCATTCGTATGCCATAACCCCTTCACAATATTTTCCACGCCTTCTTGTCATCCGCAATGCTCAAGTATTCGACAGGTATACGACAAAAAGATCCGACTGTCACTCAAATGGCTGACAGTTGTCGGTCTGTCCTCTATCCAATCCACTTCTCTGCTTACTCTCACTCAAAGCAAACATACCTAGATCATAAGGACGGTCTTTACAAAAATCTATTGGCATCTCATATCGCATCAACTTTTCCTTACATAAACTGACATTTTTTTGAGAATCCGACCCGCTCGTACAAATTACCTGTCATTTTAGTCAGTGACTTCCTGCCTAAGGACTTTAATCCACACCACTAAAAATATTACGACTGAATGACAGAAAGTGCCCTTGCAAGTAGCTCTATGAAAACTGCTCACGAGTACCTTTTCTATTCAATACGGAGAAGCAATCGGTTTGCTATCGCAATAAAATGCGGTTTCGGCATTTTGTTTTGCTTTGCGCTTAAAGCGGAATTTTATGACAGCTTGCTCAGATATTTAGGCGGAACTTGCCCATTGCGCAAGAGCTTTTTGTCTCACAAATAAAACTTGCATATCCGCCCTTCTTTGTTTAGTTTGAAAGATTTTGATTTCATAACAGCCGGCATTTTTTTGAGTCGGTGATTTTCAAAAGTTGGATAACATTGCGCAATTTTTATTGTGGCGATGACATAATTTTGATGGTCATATTTCTGGCCAGTCGGAACTGTGTAATTATAGCCTTGCCTTCTTTGCCGACTGTCGCTCTGCCACTCACTCTATGGCTTTCCTCACTCATTATGACAGCAATAATAATAATAATATTTTGCAGAAGGTCGCATACTTTTAAGAACCGCTATTGAAATCTGAAATGAAAGTATCTTGCATCAGGCGGCATTCATAAATGGCTTGGAGAGCTTCCGGCTCCGATAAATATAATCCATGTGGGAATTGAAAATGGAGGATGTTACAGTGAATTACGTCTTAAGTCTCCGCCAAAAATATGCACAAGGCATTTACGTAATTTCAAATGAAAGGGTATGTCTCGGCAACTATGTACATTGTACAGGAGACAATGGACAAGATCCTGAAATATTTAAAATTTTGGCCGCCTTTCCCATTAAATATAGTCAATGTGAGACTACTAAAAGAAAATGTCTAGGTCTAGACTGATGCTAAAAAGTGAGAAAAGTTTTTTGCTGTAAATTAGTACACTGGGCAAAAGTCAAAATAGCGGCAATGTCATTTATAAATACACATGAAACCGGACATCAGAAGCATCCGCTACTAGGTATCGTGCACAACAATAAAAATTATTTCATCAGGAAGACAACAGTGATGACGATGACGGCAGATCTTGTATGGAAAAGTTCATGGCACTTTCCCAAAGGATTAAATCATACTTGGAGATTAAGTGCAGCATGCAGCAGAAAACTGACAAAAACGAATATACGTCATGCTGCGATGATTATTGTAAAAAACGACCAATCTGAATTATTTAGGTATGCGTGTTTGCGCTTTATGAAACTTCAAATAGAAGTTGATGACGTTCATAAATGTTTGAGTGCTTTTTAGGTATGCAGTCACGACATTTAGAAATCTACTCGTACTAGAAAATAGAAACTGATACAATAGCCGCTAAAATTGGCGAACTTTGCATGCTTCTAAATAGAACTCAAATTGCTCGCATGAACCGGATATGTACTTAAGTCACAAAATTAAAGTCAAGTGCCTTACATATCAAAGCAAAATTGCGCGGTGGCTATTTGCAGCAATCAGCGTTTATGTGAATGTCACCAAATCATTATAAGTTGTAAATTTTTAACTGCCAAAATGCTAAAAACATTACTTTTTGTGGTTTCCTCCCACTTATTTTTCGCGTTTGTTGATGGGCAAACATTCTCCGTATTTTCGGACCCTTACTTTCGGGGTAAGTATAATGAAAATATTTTACTTTTTAATCTAAATTTTGCGCCATGTCCTTAAGCTTTTATTTGTTTTAGGTGTAAGGGTAGACGGCAGCAACAAAGAATGCTTCAATCTACCCGGAAAAATTGCTGGAAATGTGTCATCAATTAGTACGCACGGGCAGTGTGCACGGCTATACGATGCCGCCGATTGTGGAGGAAAGCATATCGAAATATTGGCACGCTCTCCAGTCCACTTCAATCTTCAATATTGGGGATTCGATGATAAGACAATGTCAATTGGACCCTGTGTTTCCAGCTGCGATCCTAGCGTGACAGGAAACGCACCTGGCGCTGATGAGAGAGTTTATTTGGAAATTTACGACAGAAGCGAGTACAAAGGTAAAGGGCACATTTTTTAAAAAATCGTTAATAAAATATTAAATTGAGTGACTATATGGATGAGTAGGCTCCTACCAAGACATCGCTGTGGAAGGCTGTACGCTAATCCCCACAAAGTTCAGATTCCAGCTTAAGTCAGTGTACACTTTCGGGAAATGTCTGCAATTTTACAGTAATGTGAACTGCCAGCCGAACGAACCACTCGTGGATACCATTGAAGTGCGACCTGGAACTCCTCTTCACAACGACCTTTTCCATTGGCACTTTAGGGAGGCAAGATCAGTAAGTCACTGCTCATACAAATGTAATAGCGACACTTCAAGACCGGAAAGTAAAGAAGTATTTCCGGAAGGACCGAGTCAAGTGGCTTTGTTTGATGCAAAGAACTTTACAGGTACACGAACAAACTTAGCAAATTTTTATACCGTTAAAACACTCATTTTAATTAACACGTAAATTAATTTATTACAGGAAACGCGATAAAACTGGAAGCGCTCAACTGTATCGATGTGAAGGGCGACTGGGAGGGAGTTGCCGACTCCATAAGGATAGGAAGTAATCCTTGCGTAAGCTTATTTAGCAGACATGCATGCACCGGATCCACCTTAAATGTCACCGAGTCAGTTGCAGACTTGTCTGCCGTGGCTTTTGACGGTGCTATAAGGTCCTTGAAGTCGTGTGTGGCCAAGCCAGTAATGATCCAGTAAAAAGTGGCAAAATTGCTTTTATTTGTTGACCGAATAAAAAATGTTGAGAAGAATGAAGTATAATTCTCTCCGATTATGTGGTTGAGTTTCCGTCTGTCTTGCATACTCCAGCATAGCACCTATTTTTGCCAATTGTCTGTTTTGGATTATTTCAAAAATGTACATAACAATTGCTAAAATGTGGCCGACGCCATAAACGTAAAAGATTCCTAGCAAGTTCGATAACGTTAGTAAGTGGAGGTCATCGTCGCCACTGCTATCCTCTACTGTCAACGTTCATACTATGTTGCCACTGAACTTTCTGCCTTCGAAGAGTTTCCAAGTCGTCTACAACCCATTTATCAATTTGCCCCGTATCCCGCAACGATCCAATTACTGGATCAAAATTGAGTCTGTGCAAACCACGGAGAGGCATTGCAAGTCCTGTCGGGACGAATAATGTTATTTCCCTTGAAATTATGAAAGGACTCTTGCCATGTTTTAAGGTCAGATTTTTGTAAGCATTGTAGTCGGCGACGCCAGCCCAAGTGATACAGGCAAAGTCAAACTTGTATGCAGAACTGAAGCAATCCAGCGACTCTTTGTTTGGCTGTTGGGCGTCTTCATAAATTTTATGGAAAGTGGGATTGCTCGATGAACATAAAGTGAGCAAGTAGGTTTCCTCCAGATTTATCAAATCCCCAAGCATAATTAAATTCCACCAGGTCCTTAAATGTTTCGGGTCGTTTTTGAAGAAGCGGAAATGCCAGAAGTCCCACTATTTTAGAGACGTACAGAGAATTTAAAACGATTGCGGTCAGTAGCCAAATAGTCAGTAACAGTCTTGCGGAATGTCTGCTTGGGTAAGGCAAACTTTGACCAATTAGTGAAAAACTGAGATACTGAATTAAATGGCGATAGAGTCCTGGTGGGTTGTCTTGCTTTAGTACTTTTAGAGCAATAATAACTGCCAGCAATGCAACTCCAGTGGCTAGCCACAAGCCCGGCTTAAAAGGCCAATAAATTGCCTTCCAAGAATAAGTTATTTTTGGGGGGCCCACAAAAAACGTGACAAACGCGTAAACAACCGCAGTGGAGAAGCTGATTATAGGATAGCGGGAGGGATTTGCAGAGGTTGATACGCCGAAGTCAGCTTTACCGTTGAGAAGGTCACCCACGACACCTTCAGAAAAATTTGCAATACTAATTTAATTGTTAAAGTAAAAAAATACATTTGAAATTTACCGCTATGCAATTATAAAATCTATACCATCCCAAGATCCATTCTTTAACTGCATTCCACTTCCATGACCAGTGGAGGGATAAACGCTGTACGTGAAATTGAAGTGGGAGAGTAAGGTCTCCATCAGATATGTGTAGACTCCTCTTTTCGACCTCCATTTACTGTCCTGATATTCCTCCAACTCGTAAAGAAAAGGGTATTTGGTGGGTCCACTCACCTTGATTTCGTGACCATTTCCAGTTTTAGTGAAGTCAGGAAATAAATCAGAAATGAGTACTGTACAATTAATTGGGAGTACTTTAAAGGTGACGAGTTTTGAATTTCCCCACTCGCAAAAGAAGCAAACAGACTTTCCTGAAACAGTCGAAAGATTTAAATCTGGCTCTGATAACCCCAATTTAAATTTAACGACACTGAGGCTAGGATGCAGTAGCACTGAATCCAGCAGAGCTGACTTTGCTATAAATATGAAATAGTCTTGGTCGTTTTTCACGGGAGCTTGGAAAGGTGAAATAAAAATGACTGGCGAACTTTTCAACGTCTGTATGTGAGCCTGACGTGACAACAATGACCAAGGAACATTGAGAGCACTTGCGCACTGAAATTCCCAACGAGTTTTCAGTAGAACGAGAATCCCAGCTGCTAGTCTGGTCTGTGCGGTTGTTCAGATAAAAAATGAAATGACTCGAATGAGGGAACATAAGTGAAGCCGAAAATATTGAAGACACATCAGTAGAACCGTAAACGGTGTAAATGTCGCAATTTTGAAAATGGCTATTAAAAACTGAGAATATTCCTGTTTCTCCAGAATTGGCACGACATACAGGAAGAGAACACAACACAAACGGGAGCATTATTAGTGAAACTACTAGCGTCAAGATGCAAATCATTTTTAGAAATACTCTTCAGTTTCGATTTTATTTCTACAAAAATGTTTCGGATAATTGAAGTTTTGTTCTGAGTTGCTGAAAGACGAGTCGGAACTAGTTTGACAGCTCGACAAAATGGAAAATATATGTCGCATATTGAATAGTGACTTATTTAGTAAGCACTCTCCTGCGAATTGTCTACCATCTCCTTCCACAGTTCTCAGTATTGTAATATATTCTGGTAGTAGTCTCGTGCGTACGCTAACGAAGATATGATAAAACACAAAATTGGATAATAGCATCAAAAGTAGAAAAAATCCATTAAATTCTAATCAGAAATTATGCCGAACGAAGAGGAAAGTGTTTTACCAGAAGGCATCAGCAAGTAAAAGTTCATAAAAGGTCATTAATATCATACTTCTTCCTTAAGGTGTTCATTTAATTCGAGAAATGGCCAAGTGGTTTTGAAAAATAATGGAAGAAACACTTTTAAGAAGAGGGACGGAGAAATTAAAGTGCAGGAAAATGAAACACGTTTCAGTAATAGTTTTTATGACAGCCATAATAATAATAATAGGTATCTGTATTAGCCAAAAGTTACCCGGAAATCACAAAAGGCAAAGCAATTTATCGCAATTACGATTTACGAATTATCGTAATAAGAGTGTAATAAATAATACAGGGCAATAATTTATTTGTTTAAAAAACACCTCAGATTACTTAGCTTCCAGACTTAAACCTGGAAGGTTACCGCTCTTGTGATTGTCTGATTTACTCACATTAAACTTTTCTGCATTATTAAACAGTTCTTTCACGAAGGTGTAGTTTACACAGCACACAATTTTATGTAGAGCAGCAATTAGGCTATCTTTATGAAAAAAGGAATTTTCAATTTTCCAGGTATACGGCACATTATTATTCTGCTTTTTCAGTATTTTCCTGGACTTTGCAAACTCAGATATGAACAGTATGCTTGCCAGCACGTGCCCAATTATATAAATGTAAAATATTCCCAATAAATTAGACAAGCTGAGCAGCTCTGGGCCGTCGTCCGCATTCTCATTGATATTAATATTGATACTTTGCTGCCATTTTCGTTTTTCCTTCCGAAGATCCAGATAGTCTATCGTGTTCCATTTATCGGCTTGAAAATATTCCCAATAAATTAGACAAGCTGAGCAGCTCTGGGCCATCGTCCGCATTCTCATTGATATTAATATTGATACTTTGCTGCCATTTTCGTTTTTCCTTCCGAAGATCCAGATAGTCTATCGTGTTCCATTTATCGGCTTGCCCCGAGTCACGCAAGTAGCCAAGAATATCCTCAAAAATGACTTTATACAAACTTCTCCTTTGCAGTATCACCCCGCAGGGGACAAACAGCGTAATTTCATTTGCAAATACTAGCGGCTTCCTCCCACTTTTCCAGGTCAGGTTCCTGTACGCAATGTAGTCTGCCACTCACAGTCCAAGTTATGCAAGCAAAGTCCCTTTCCATTGCGACATCAAAACACTCCACTGCCTCCTTGTCGGGCTCCAAATTCTCAAATATTTTGTGAAAGACTGGATTCGATGATGACTTGAAGAACGCCAGCATACTTCCTCCAGACTGGTCGAATCCCCAGTGGAACTTGGACTCTGTGAGTTGCTTGAAAGTCATCGGTTGCACTTGATACAGAGGGAATGCCAGAAGTCCCACAATTTTCGAAACGTACAGGGTATTAATTATTAATGCAGTGAACAGCCAAATTGCCATAAGCACTCGAGATGAGTGTGCATCCGGATAAGGTAAGCCTTGGCCGATTAGTGTGAAGCTCACGTTTTCCCAGAGATGTCGGAAGAGAAGTAGACTTTCCGGTGCTTTGTCTCTTTTCTGCATTAGTTTAAATGTGAGGATTGTCGCTATTAGAGTGATAACGACGGCAAGCCACATGTCTGGAGTGAACGGCCAGTAAATTGCTTTCCAGGAGTAGGTGATTTTAGGCGGGCCCATCATGAACGAAACGTAAATGTAAACTACGGCTGTAGTAAAAGTTAGCTGGAGGGGGTATCTCTGATGATTTGCTGATGACGCTGTGCCAACATCTGCCCTTCCATATAAGACATCGCCGATGACGCTAATCACCATAAAAAGTAGTTCTTTTAAAATTACCGTCCCAGCTCCCGTTACTGTATTTTTTACCGCTGCCATGATTAATTGAAGGGAATACAACGTATGAGTAATTAAAGTGGGCGAGCATGTATGAAAGGATATATTTGTAGACGCCTCTTTTGGACCTCCAGTTTCCTTCCTGGTCCTGATCAAGCTCATATAGAAAAGGATACTTCAGTGGTCCACTTAATTTGACAACGTGACCGTGCCCGTTTCTAGTGAAATCGGGGTAAATATCTCTAACAGTCCACCCATCCCTGGGAGTCACATCAATTGACATTAACCGGGCTTCCCCTCTATCACAGAACAGACAAACCGTTGTGCTTACTGAAGCATCTTCTCCATCTGCGGAAAATCCCAACTTGAATTTTACCGTTGAAAGACTCTCGTGCATTAGTACAGTCTCCAATTGCGAGGAGGTCATTGTAATAAAAATGAAGTGATCCTGCTCCTTCCTTGCTGGAGGAAAGTAAGGGGAAAGGACCACTTCCTGATAGTATGGCATTTTTGCCACTCCTTCCAAAAACAAACTTATTACAAGAGCGCACTGCGCATACCTCCTTACTGATGTTTGGAAACAAGGTATTTCGGAACAGTTTCCGCTCTTGTCACTCACATTCCAATTAATGGGGTCAAAGCTGGGATATGTGCTGAAATCAATATGAAGTTTTGGCGTTGCGGGAAAACTACTGGATATCCCATTTAACTCAGATCCAGTCGAGTTCCTTTTCGAATCCGATGTTATTAGAATATCACAGTCTGAGAAGAAATCACTGACAATTGTTGGGAGATAGCCTAGCCCAATTTCTTCAACTTGGCTGAAACCATAAGGTAACGCGAGCACCCAGACTAGAACGTATAATGACTCCATGTTACAGGGCTATGGGAAGATTGTTAGCGCCATGTAGTCTCGACTACCTGTCACAGTCAGTGTCAGTATTTGTCAAGGTTAATCAAAAAGATTGCGCATTTTGTCCGTATGGAAATAGAATTATGGATGAGAATTTGACGTAAAAATTAT
>JAHZND010001134.1:0-13847 GCA_027744115.1 Acrocyrtus sp. NNG-2020
CGTCATCACCATCATCATCTTCCTGTAATAACATGGCAAACTTGTTTTGCATTTTAATAGCAGGAGCATTTTTACGCAATTTGGAAGATGTTGAGCTGCTTCTTTCTTTCTTCTTCTCACTTTTTTCTTCACTATGCTCCTTCTTGGTGGTATCGCCAGTCTCATCTTCAGATTTTTCGTCGTCAGACTCGTTTTGAGAGCTATGTCCGACATTTTCTTCCTCCTCACTGTCGGATAAAACCGGGGCCACTTCTGTGTTTGAAGGTTGTGCTTGCGACTTTGCTTGAATACTTAAAATCTCAGACAGTCTTTCATCTTTCTCCCATTCGCCTGAAAATACAATTTGATGTTATATCGAACGTAGAATTATGCTAAAAATTAATCTTAATTTATTTATCAAAAGCCTTACTTTTCTTTGCACAATAATCAGGTGGGTAAAGAGAGAAGCAAATTCTCCCTTCTAGTGCCAGTCTGAGGATTTGGTTTGCTCCACGATAAGTATCCAAGCGAGCAGCTTTGGCAGTGTAATAGCCTCTTTTTTCTGCCCAACCTATTGATTACAAAGCAAATCAAAATATTAAAATTTATCTAAATCCGATGCCTCATAATATGTCAGGTTGTTGTATACTGTATACAGCAGATACATAGATAATGACAAAGACTAACCATCAGCGATATCACATGCGCTCCATACATTCTCTCCCTCTGGATGAGAAATGCGTAATATTTTTGGAAGGTCCAGCCTTTCTGCTAGATATTTAACAGTTGAATGCGGATTTCTTAATTGTGCTATGGGAAAACTTCCACAGAGAACCTATGTGAAGTAAATTTTGGATACATATCTGACTTATTGTTTTAGTTAGCTCTACAAATCTTTTATAGATTGTAGTTTGTTTTAGATATAACACAGTTTCGTTTTCTGTATGTATATTACTAACAGACTTACCTGAAGTTCTTTTGGAACTTTAGACGGAAAAATCAGACCGGGGCAGTCACATAGTCGAACATTTGGTGTCAGGAAAATCGTTTGGAAATGTTTCGTGTAGCTATGGGAAAACTTCCACAGAGAACCTATGTGAAGTAAATTTTGGATACATATCTGACTTATTGTTTTAGTTAGCTCTACAAATCTTTTAGTTAGATATACACAGTTTCGTTTTCTGTATGTATATTACTAACAGACTTACCTGAAGTTCTTTAGGAACTTTAGACGGAAAAATCAGACCGGGGCAGTCACATAGTCGAACATTTGGTGTCAGGAAAATCGTTTGGAAATGTTTCGTGTGTCCTGGAGTTTTAGACACGCTGACAACCTGTGAGATATTGATTAAAGATACACTCTACTTACTGTAGCTAGCTTATGCTTCCATCATAATTTCCAATTTTACCTTTTTCCCCATTAGTGCATTAATAAGCGATGACTTGCCAACATTTGGCTGCCCTAAACAGCCAATAGTAAGGATCCCATCGCCAAACTTCTTGAACTTATAAAATCCAGTATCAGCCTTTTCAGTAACAATACTTCCAATTTCTACATTCTCCTCCTCATCCGTTTCCTCCATGCTATTAATTTCTTCATTTATCTTCTCTTTCCATGATGTCAAGTTAACTATGTATAATTTAAAAAATGTAGTAAATATTCCATTTTCTCATTTCATTTCCTTTACATTCTCCTCCTCATCCTTTTCCTCCATGCTATTAATTTCTTCATTTATCTTCTCTTTCCATGATGTCAAGTTAACTATGTATAATTTAAAAAATGTAGTAAATATTCCATTTTCTCATTTCCTTACTAATTTATTCAGCCTAATCTTCCAGATACCTTCATTGCTAACTAGCTCCGCACAAACTTTATAAAGTTCTAGTGCACCCTCCGCAGCCATTCTCATCTTCCCTTTTCTTCGCATTCCCTGTAAGGTTGAACCCCCTTCATTTCCATGCAGATTGTACGATGGATAAGAAGTAAAACACAAAACTTCAAGCTCCGGATATTTCTGCTTGAAGTAATCTTTCCATGCCAGGACTAGAGATGCTGGGCATAAGTCGACTTTATTTAAAACTAGTATAAGATGTTTGCGTAGTTGGTTGCAGACATAGTCGTAGAGCTTCGGTGGAAAAAGAAGTGGCTAACCAAAATAAAAATTTAATTTGTAATTATTTTATCGACCAAATTGATCAAATGAATTTATTTGTATTTTTTTATAGGAAACTTACCGGAAATCTAATATCCACTACTACCAACACAATGTCAGACATTTCTAGTACTCGCCAGAGTTGACGCCATGTTTCAAGGTTTAGTTCGAAATAGCTCAAATCTGCTCTCTCAAATTTTTGATCAATGCGCTTCAGATATTCCTTCAATTTAAAAAAAGAAATAGGTATTTCTGGGATTCTGACTGGCATGCATGACACTTCAATTTGAAGTTGAAAATAACGGGTGAATGTTTACATGAAAATATCTATGTTCCGTTTTTTCTAATTCCAATCGTGATATATCATAGTTCCATGGCGGTCTGATAGGAAAATCAAGATCTGGGGTAAAGAAGTCTTCGATTCTACACTGCAGATATTCTTCTAGAACAGGTCGCAAAGCCTTTCTTGCTAATTTTTGCTGCTTGTTACTTTCCTCAAATGTTTCCTTTCGAAATATTAGCGCATATCTTAAACAAAAAAGCAGCAAAAACGTTTGATATTTTAAACTCTAGAAACGTTATTAGAGAACTTGGCCAGTACTTTGGTATTTTATACCTTCCTGCGTTAGCTTTCGTGGTGGGCTCCTTGAGTTCGAATCCTTGAGTTCGAAGAATTTGCTCCCAAAATTTCCTGACTCCTCACTACTGACTGTGAATTCATTCTTCAGCTGCTGTCGTCGATCTGAAAAACAAATCGTTTACAATTAAATCATGAATAACAATGTGCAATTGTACAAAACTTATTCCTGAAAATAAACATTTATTATTTAGAAAAACTAGGATCAATTACCAGTACTACTCGTCTTGGTTTCACTTCTTCCTGGTTCTGCTGACTTGGCGTGATGCAACTGACGAGAACTAGCACCTTCACTTTCTCCACGCTCCTTACTGTTATTCCGATCACGCTTTGCTTGAAGTTGCTGCTTTTTCTGTTTGCCACTAAAGGGCTTCTTCCTTCCGCCGGCGCCAGTAGGCATCTTGGGCACAGATTAATTCTAAACCCTACGTCATAATTATGTTAGCTTTAAATGTACATACGCATTGGCCTTCTTTCTTTTGGTCTACGAGATTACGTAAAATTCTACAGGACGGAGAAATAATGGTCCTAAAACGACAAAGTGTACTTCACTCTTCGAAGCTCTAGTTATGATGGCCTACACTAAAAAATCTATTAGAATTGTGATAAATTTTTAGATGAATAGAAATACTGACTTTTTAATTTCATTTTGATCGTTTCTCGGCTTCAAGTTTGGCTATTTCTGATAAATATACTTATATTGCTTTTTCATTGCTTTAACTTCCGGTACAAAAATATTTGAATCCATATAATATTCTTTCTATACTTTTATACTGCTACACTTATAATTTCTCAGTATGTTATTTTAACATATATAAACTATATAGCACGGTCTAAAGGAAGTAGAGAAGTATGCATTTTTCCAAAATTCCAATGTGCTGCTGTTGCTGCTTATTGATTTTTTTTCTAAAAAAAGTACTAAAGCAAGCTAATCTACACGAAAAAATGTATAGGGATGAAGGAAGAATGTCTAGTCTGTCCTGGCATTTGCTTTCACCGTAGGATTCTGTCACAAATTAGTCTACACGCAAATTATAAGAAAAAACCAGAAGCAGCCTGAAATTAGACAGAATATGATGTCACCCATGCTTATACGTTTACACTAAAAAGTGAAGCCTCTCCTCTTTAATCAACTTAGGTTTCCTGTGGGACTCTGTACTTCTGGCTAAACTATCCTGATCTCATGCAATCTTCAGTAGGCAATCCCTATGGACTTATTTTATTCTAAAAATCCACAGTAAACCCCTACATAAAACATTACAAAGTTTGATATTTGATCAAGCTAGTCCGTTAGTAGAACATTTTTTGTTTACTTATCTGTTAAAAATATTTAAATTGGAAGTTATGCAGGTCTATCTGTTTGCCTATCATAATTCACGATGTCCCAACTCCACCCCGTAACACGTCTATAAAATGAATGTGGAAGTGGAAGCTCGTATGATGTTGATCATCCGATTTTTTTACTCTTTTTGAATAGGTATATGCACTGCATATTTCACTGATACAGTTTGTAACGAAGTTTGTTCCAACTTCCAATCCCGTCCAAATGATGTTACTAGCTCCCCACTACCCTACGCCAATTTTCGCCTGTTTTTGTCCTTTCTCTGCCCCGCAATCCCATGACTCTTTCAACACTAGGCGAAAGCGTCTCCTCCATTTCCACATACCTTTCTATTTCCATCCCACCGAGTTCCAATGCAGCTCAGTATTCGAAAATCCATTAATAATATTCTTTCACACGTCCCAGCTTCATTCATTCAGGGAGCAACTTCCCTACATATACATCATAAAACGATATCTTGACCTGAGCATGGGGGCTATGAAAAAGAGAATTTTGCAACGACCATACAAAGGGACCCCAAAGAGTTATTCTTCACGGGCACTCTATGTTGTCCCGTCTTCGACTGTAGACTTCAATTTTACTACATGCATAAATATTCAGCCCCTGTACTTTTGTGACCCTACCTTGTTTTTAGCGTTATAACACATACCTAGCCAGCTTTTGTTGTGTGTGTCAGCACTTAGGAGACTTTCTTATGAAGAAATGACAATTGCATGCAGCTGGGCTCCCGTTTGGCAACAAATTCTGCCGTAACCTCCCGACAATTCGTTATAAAGGAAATGAAGCAAAAAAGGGAGAGCAAAAAGCAAACAGGTTTGTTGTTCATGTACGTGCTATGGAGTCCGCATAAATCACGCCGTTCCTACACGTCCCCTTTCTTCCAGAAAGCTCCACTCCTAGGCTGAATTCCAGATCCACCCCCAAACAATCTTCTTTGTAACGGAACTAATGTATTCCTGAATCGAAGCCAAGAAAAAAGCAACTGGGTTTTATTGGAAGTGAAAGTGAAGGATACGATGATAATATGATGTTCCAGTTCCAGACACAGTGGGAAAGGAGAAGAGAGAGGAGGAAGCACAAGGTTTATCGTCCACTTCAAATAGCTGCTGGGTGCTGGGATAGGAATGCGGATTCCTCTCCTCCGATCTCACTTTCACTCTGCAATTTCCCTTTCTTTCCCGAGGAGTCAGAAGGAAGAGGAAGAGGAAATCTGTTCATAGCTACATAAGAAGGATATACAATTTTTTAAAGTACGGATATGACAAAGTATAAAAATGTAATACGCATCGACATAATTTAATAAATCTAAAACCTAACATGGTACAGCGCAATGGCTCTAACTAGATGCATGAGACATCATGAGCTACTACCTTCTTTTTGTTACATCTACATCTGTCGTCTGTTCTATCTCTAAGAGCTGGGGTTTATGTATGCAGCTTCGACTCTAATTCTCGTCAGTTTGATTTCGGAAGGGGTGGGGGTCGGCTCTATTTTGCAATTTTAGTTAACTACTTTAATCAGCTTCCTATTGTTCAAATTGTTCTTATTCATGCTAAAAAGAAGAAAATATGGATCAAGGGTAAGAGACAGGCCTAGTGGTTCTTTGATTTTTTGCTTACACTTACATACTTTCACCTTTGCCACTTTCTGGCTTTAATTGAATTTTGAATTTCTAATGCTTTTCTCGAAGATGATGACTAGCATAGTCCATGTTCTTTTTGCATTAAAATATCAAATCTTGTATTATCAATGACAATATGGCAGCAAACAAACACAATTGAGGTTATTCTCGTTAATTGATCTTGTCAGCGAAAAATTAGACATGGAATCTACAGTTTCGAGTACCTTTTTACTGGCTTTGTACCAAACAAAACGAGTAATATATAAAGTGGGATAATGGGCTAAATAGGAGTAATTATTACTTACGACTTACAACACGACACACACTTATATTTCACTAATATTTTCTTGCTCTTTTTTAGAATGACACTGCCATGTGACACTTATCGTTTCTTGTATTAATAAATCGAAATCCAGTATCCAGTAACCTCAGCTGATCATGCTTCATGTGAGCAACAGCATTCTTGAGACTTGAAAGAGACTGCAAAAAAGACGACCGGTTGGTTTTGGGTGCTGTGCTATTGCTGTGTGATTTTGATTTTGCACGTGGTAGCTAAGCTAGCAGCGCAGCGCAGCGTAAGCAAGCAAAACGAGCATAATATACAAGGCATAACTTGTACGTACATAACGCATAGGAAATGAAATGACATGGAAAGAGGCATGCAAAGTTAGAAGAGTGAAGAGTATCAATATTAATCATTCATGCTGTTAAATAAATATCAAATATTGGCAGTGTGAATTGTGAATGATTGATGATGCACACTTACAGGGAGAAGAGAGGGAGGGGGAATCATAGCATGTTAGGAAACACTATTACCTAATCCAACCTTGCGCCCCTATAAGCTACAACTACAGCCAATATTAACTTATGAGAACGTACGATAGAAACATGATACAAAGACGGCGAGAAGTGTTACACTTTCAATTACTATTTCATCTTCATTCATATTGTATGAAGTGAAAGCAAACTTTCACTGCGCATCGCTGAATAAAAATGGCGAATTCAGCACTTGCACAGCCTTTACAATCGAATTACATGTTTATAACCTTATAACATAACCTATTCGATTTATGTACATCAATCAGCATGAGTAATGACAGGACATGTGTGAAGCTTTGATCTCTGGCATAAATAATTTAAATTAAAACTTTATACAAATGGCACTATTATGCATGTGCTATCGTGAATTAAAATTAAAATGTTTACTCAACGGATTCCTAGTATCTTTCATCTGTGTAAAATAATATGTTCCATTTTTATACAAAATCTATCTGTTCAGATCTACGTTAAACCATTTATGATTGATTCCAATGAGCGCAATCGCCAATTGTAACTTGCGATTGTGAGTTAAATTAAAAAGCACGTGTATTTGGCACACCATTTAACAGTGGCCGTTTTTCAGACCAGTAACTAGGTTGTAGTATTCCAAAAAATGTCCCTTCATATTTATTTGGGAAGTAAAGCTTTAATTATAGAATACATGGAATACATTCTACAAACAGGCTAACTAAATTCAATTATTACATATACATTATTTAAATCGGTTTGTCCTATGCATTAATGCGAACGTCATTCTACAGTTTTTTTTCTTTACAGGTAAATAAATAACAAAATAACCACATCTCTATCATTTAGATTTATTCTCGGCCAACGTTTCGTTGTCTTTCTCTAAGCTCCTCCTCCCTAAATTCTTCTTGAATTCCCAGGATCTTATTGTAATCAGCAGGATGACGAAAGAAGTGCTCCAACATGATAAACTTTTTTCCAGAGCCATCTACAAACAAACAATCCTTTGTATAAATCTCCAAGTTGGTTTTGGCTTCAACCTTACGGACAGTTCCTGCCACAAACTCGTGATGGGTAAGTTTCCCGGGAATGAGATGTCCATGGTATACTCCCACGCAATGATTCTAGAATTATATAAAAGATCCAATTTAGAAACTGGCGCTCTCCTATCGTTTAAGTACTTATGACACACCTTTCAGTACTTTCTATTTTAACATATCGAATATAAAGTGTATAACCTTCTTGTTGACGTAAATTCTCACGGGAAGTATCCGCAAGACTCTCATCAACGCACCAGCGAACAACACTAATGATCCCCCAAACAGGAAAAAGTCTTCAATGTTTGTGGATCCAGGTTCCAATGGATCAAGTCCTTTAGTTAGCAGCACATCCATCTGACCCTTCTCTTTGTTTAGCTCTTCAACAAATTTACCTATGGTGGTTTCCTTTTCCTTTCGCCTTTTCTCCTCCAAAGCTTCCTTAACCTGTCGCTCCCTCTCTTCTTTCTCAGCTTCTGTCTCTTTTGCCGACATTAACAACCATGCTATTTGAACTGTCAACATGGTTATCGCCACAAAAGTTCCAATTTGAGCTACTACTAGATACTTTGCAAAATCTGATCGATATATCAAGTCGTATGAAGTAGGCATTCCGTCTCTTAGTCGTAGTTTTTCTCTCATTTTCGGAGAACAAAATTCAGTACTAGAGAACGACCTTCGTAGGGAAGTATTTGGAGACGTCCGTAACAGACATGGAAATCCATTGGCAAACTGAAGACGACTAGATAATAAACTGCCTCTGGAAAAGTTACGGGCTAATCCGTTTGTTGCTAATGTCATAATACCGGTAACATTTCGGTTTGAAGCGAAACTACACTTACTGGAACATAATACACGAGATAAAATTACAGCCTGCATACTGAAGGCTCCTCCGTCGATAAGAGCACTGAAAAATAAAATGTGCTTTAGGTCATAAGAACACTTGGAGTCCAAGTCTTGGACTACAACAGAAAAGTGAAAAGTTTCTTATTTTTGCGTTTTTCCATTCTACTTTATCTTACCCTATAGCTCTTCCGCCTTAGAAATACGTCTTTCTTGGGTAACGTGAGAATCTCCATTGCCATCGCCAACTATGCATTTTGCGACCTCTTCGTCTCTATACAGACAGACACAGAAAGAAGTATGCGATGATGAAGATGAAGCAGATATAAGCTAGCACATAGCAAATGGCAATTGGCAAACAAGTTAAAAATTGAAAAGACAAGTTTAATAAATTACGTAGTTTATTTGAGCGTGAACTAACACTAACACATGCCCATGCGGCCGTGCTAGTGTGTACAGCGAACAGAACAGAAATTCGCGAGTTTCAATATTAGTAATTTTTTTTACCTTTTTTAAGTAGAGAAAAGTAAGGATTCATTTCTTATTTTCTTGTCGTTTTGAGATATATTGTGAGATGATGAAAAACCTGGCTTATCATTTATCGAACACGAATAATATACTATGGAATATGGAATTCTAGAACAAGTTTTTTACCAAGTAAATATATACACATTTCAGTTGTTAATTACTTTCTAGTTTTACATTGGCTTTCGGTTTTCTAAACATCCATTAATTCATCTTCCTCATCTTCTTCATTATTTCTGGCGTCCTCATCGTCGTCTTCTTCCTCGGGCTCTTCTTCCTCATTTGATATACTTCTAGCTACAGATTCTGATTTTGCTGCTGATACTGTTTCTGGCCTTAAAACTGGAGGTGGAGGCAAAGTTTGCGGAGGAGTTAATCTTGGAGCTGTACTTATTGGACTATGTCTAGGAACTGCACCTGGACTTTGTCGTGGTGCGCTTTGAACAGGACTCTGGCGAGATGTATTGCTCGTACTTGAAGGTACAGGGCCTGGACTTTGACGAGGAGTGGACGATGTAGAAGCACTACTTTGAGGGCTTGGTGGAGGGCTGTCCGGTTGTAACTCAACTCCTATTCCTATGCCCGGATCCGCTTTTACATCTCTACTTTGATACAGGAATGTTTTCTCAGCTTCAGAATTTGCGTTATCAGGGTCCGTAATGGGAGTGATGCTATCATCAATTGTGAAGTAGTCTTTAGTAACTTCAAACATAATATCTACCATCTCCTTCTTCAAGTCCGCTGGAAAAGTCTCTGTTAATTTTTGATAACCAAAACTTCGTAAATATTTACAAGCAGTTTGCAAATCAGTCATAGTCATCATCATATCATAACTTAACACCTACCTCTTCCTTTCGGAGCCAAGTCTGCTACCATGTGCGACACATTGACATTGTCCGTTCCCCGTTTCTTAATATAGTTCATAAACTCATCCCGCATCGTCCATGTCCATCCTTGCTGCGTTGTTTTATGACGGATGTGGGCCATCAATCTATTTAGTTATCAAATTAAAAATCATAACCGCCATGACCATGTGAATTTACCACTCCTTGTCTAACAAAGAATATTCCACGCAATGTAATTCAAACAAAGGAATATGCATTTTTAATTTTAAGACAACTTAATAATTTGTAAATTACACTTACTAAATTATAAAAACTTACATATCTTTGTGACCAGTCTGGAGAAAAATATCGTGAATCATTTCCTTACACTTATAAACTCCTAACTGCGGTGGGTCCTCAGTGTTAGTTGCACTCATTTTTACAACTTTTTCTCTAAATCGCCCAACAAGCTTACAAAAACTAGTCCACGCCAGCCACTAGAAGAGGTCTGGATGAACTATGACCTTGTTACAATATTCAAATTCAAAAACGTCTAAAGGAATGAAAAATTATTTGTCATTCCTTCAGCTCTCGTGGCAGCTTTTCGAAATTCTTCATCCAAAAATTTCACAATTTGTCAATTACACCATTTAATTTCCAGTACAGTACTTGTATTTGCATTCAACAAGAAAATCAAACATTTTCAGCTGTCTCTGTCCGGCATCTCCTCAATAAGCCAAATAGCATGACAGCATCAGCATCTCCTCGCATCAGCAAAATACATTCCGTCAGCATTCCTAATCAGCAGCAAGAGAAAATCAAACATTTTCAGCTGTCTCTGTCCGGCATCTCCTCAATAAGCCAAATAGCATGACAGCATCAGCATCTCCTCGCATCAGCAAAATACATTCCGTCAGCATTCCTAATCAGCAACAAGAAAAGCACAAGCAAGCAGCCACTTTTGCACTAGATTGGTTGGAGCAGCCAGAAAGCATTGCGCCTTCATTTCAGCATGTACATATTGCATACCATAACCATACTGACCATTTGCAATGCTCTCTGCTCTGCTCTATGCTGGTTCTGGTTGTTTTGCAGCAAAAGCGGAAAACCGAGTATGTGCGGTGCGGATGAAAAGCATCTGTAGATACCTTGCTGCGTTTACGTTTACTTTAGGCGAGCGGACGACAAAAAGACGACACGAGCTGCTACTGCTGAGCTGAGCTGGATCACCTATTTATTCCAACGTTGCGCTCAGCTCACATGTTTCCTGTTTGTAAACTTGTGTTGAATGATTAGTTAAAGAAGCCTTCTTTAAGAAGGGAAAAGACATTTTGGGGAGAAAGGGTGAACTGTGCAGTTTAATTATTAGATAGAGGAAGAACAATTAGTCAATTGGTGTTGTAATTGTGATTTTGCGTTCCATATTTTAGTTGTTAAAAATGCGGTTGGTGACTCCAGNTTCCATATTTTAGTTGTTAAAAATGCGGTTGGTGACTCCAGCTACTTTAACTGCGCTGCAGGGGAATACTGCTCAGATTAGGAATATCTGTATATTGGCACATGTAGACCATGGCAAGACTACTTTGGCAGATTCACTGGTGGCAAGTAATGGTATAATTTCGCAGAGATTGGCTGGAAAATTGAGGTAATGAATGATGATGGTTTGACTTTGATTGAGTACATTTTGGGAAGTGGTTAACTGTGAACTATTGTTGATTTAAAGATTTGTGAATTTGAAAGTGTGCATGTATTGTGGTTTAAATAACTTAACATTAACTGATTGAACCACCGTTGGAATTTTTGCAGGTATCGTTGCGTCAAGCATGGCAAGAAGATATAAAGCCTATTTTGGTTCTGAATAAAGTTGACAGATTAATTTTGGAAATGAAGCTAGCTCCTCTAGACGCTTATGTACATTTAACACAGCTGTTGGAAAAAATTAACGCTGTGATGGCGGAGCTACTTACTTCAGACGTGCTGCAAAGAGATCATGCTAAAGCAATGTCACGAAATCGCAGTCGTACCACATCAAAAGCAGATGATATTCCAGATAAGCAGGAAGATGAGGGACATGTGTATGACTGGAGTACGGGAATGGATGATATTGATGATTCTGAATTATATTTCTCACCAGAGCAAGGAAATGTACATTTTTGCCAGTGCTATTGATGGATGGGGATTTAGGTACGAGTACATAATATGCATGTAATGAGTATAACAACAGTCTATTTCAGTGTGCTAAAAACATACCTCAAAAGCTATCCCACTAGCACCGAAGTAATTATTTAGCTGGCAATAATTTTCCATTTTTTATCTTGCAGAGTTATGGATTTTGTAAAATTGTTCTCTAAAAAGGTTGGAATTAAAGAGGAAATTCTTACAAAAACATTGTGGGGAGATTTTTTCTTGAATACCAAGTTAAAGCGTATTATGAAAGGAGCCCAAGAAAAGGCTAGGAAGACCTCTGTTTGTACAGTTAGTTTTGGAAAACATCTGGACAATGTATGAGACTGTCTGCGTTAGAAAGGTTGGTTAAATATTTTTTTAAAAATTAAGTAGGTAAGTATTATGCACACAGTGTTACAATGCTGTACTAACCAGTGCGACTTTAAATTTTGGAATTTATTTCAGGACAAACTAGCTACAGAAAAAATGGTTTCCTCGCTTAATCTTAATATTCATCAGCGTGATTTGCGTCAAAATGATCCGAAACAGTTAATATACAACATTATGAGTAAATGGCTTCCCTTGTCGGCTGCAGTTTTGGGTAATTTATCCTTCATTAGCCTCATGTTCATCTTTTTGATTTGTTTTTATTAGATAAGATAAACCCTCCTTCAGGCAGGGACAATGATTTGTTTCAACAACGACATCTAAACAATGATTCTTATGTTTAATATTTAGAAACGGTGTCTGAAAAATTGCCCAGTCCATTGGAACTGTCTGACGGTAGAATAGAAAGGCTTCTACTCACCCATAAAAGAAAATTCGAATCACTTCCAACTCAAACTCAGTCACTGAAGAAATCTTTCCAACAATGCAGCTCAGAAATAGAGGCACCTGTGATTGTTTTTGTTTCAAAAATGTTTGCCGTAGAAGCAAAATCGTTACCTGAAAATAGGCCAAAACCGCTAACACATGAGGAAATGCTGGCAAGGAGAGAACAAGCAAGGCAAAGGGTTGCAGCAAAACTAAATGTGGAGGGAAATGGTGCAACGGAACTAAATTCAGAGAGCCAAGACGTTGCACCGGACAAAGATGATAACGATAACTCCATTGTTAAAAGCATACAGGACGAAAATAAACACGAATTTATTGGGTTTGCTCGTGTGTACAGCGGAACTCTTAAAACGAATAGCAAAGTGTTTGTATTGGGGCCTAAACATGACCCTGCTGTGGTTGCAGAGAAGGTACTTTTTTACTCGTAAAACTAATTTAGCTTTCGTTATATTATCGTGCTAGCTTACTAGTGATACTTTCTTTTAAAATAGATACAAAATGGCGAAAGCATAGTGGCAGCAGCTTCCATAAAAGAATTAAGTAGCGGAAATTATATTACTGAAGTCGAAATTAAATCTTTATACTTATTAATGGGAAGAGACTTGGAAACTGTAAATGAAGTACCTGCAGGAAATATATTGGGTATGTCACTCACACTCATTTGTCACTGAAGTATATATGGTATATTACTCTTTGTGATTTAAAACAATGTACATTTTTAATTATTAAAATTAGGAATTGGTGGGCTGGAGGAACACGTCCTTAGAACTGGAACTTTGTCTTCAACGGTTTACTGTCCTACATTTATTGACCTTAATTTGATAGCCGACCCTATATTACGAGTTGCAGTTGAACCTGCCCACACAATTGATATGGACAATTTAGTAAATGGTCTTAAGTTACTCAATCAAGCAGATCCATGTGTAAAAGTATTGGTGCAAGAAACTGGCGAGCATGTTCTGGTAACTGCTGGCGAAGTTCATTTACAACGATGTTTAGATGACTTGAAGGAGAGGTTAGTTCACTACGAATTTTAATAATATTTTTAAATATTCTATAATTAAATTTAATATAAATTTAATATAATTTTCGAATACTCT
>JAHZND010001135.1:0-11276 GCA_027744115.1 Acrocyrtus sp. NNG-2020
TTAACAACCTACCCGGTTATTCGTAGACCCGACACATTTGTTATTGGTATGGTGTTCCTAAGAGCAGAAATCAAATTCCCCCAGGGTCTCCCCGAATTATTCTACTTACCAAAGTAATCCGTGTTGTAGCAAGAGTGACGTGAATATAACCACCCTGGTTAAGAAAGGGAAAAAAGTGTATGCTATCGATCGTCATCGTCATCCTCTCAATAGAAAAAGGAAAATTTCCGATCTGAAAAATTCCCACAAGGAACGTTCTACAACTGCCACAATGTATTTCTCCCTGTAGAAAGTTGAGCTAAAAAAAGGAAAAAAAATAAATATAAAGCTGAACAACAGTGTAGCAACTAAATACATATAGTGAATAGTGATGCTCTCTCCAGTAGTCCAGGAAGGAAAAAGGGAGAGTGCTACCAGAACTATTTCACTTGACTATGTTGTCGTCTGTGAATTGAGATTACAATTTTTATGTTTCTTGTTCGATTTCCTCCCCTTTCTCTCTTCAGGATAGTGGATTGCTAGAAATAATACAATGAACTTTGACTCTGCCTTCAGCTCCTGTACATATACCCACTTAGGTACATGTTTTTCCCTCCTTTTAGGCTGAAAAAAAGTGTGTGAAGAATTTTTTTTCGGAAATTTCTTTACTAGCCTACTTAGGCTCTACTTGTTTTTTCATTTTTCCAAAGGCGCTTTTCTCCAGTGAGGAAGAGAGCGAGATGCCAATGCCAATAACCAACTCTGTCCATTCAGTCCATTGAGTCCAGCCCAACAAAAAAAAATTCTACTGTGAAAAAGCAAACAACAAAAGTGGACCTCCCATGGGGAAGCCAATGAATGAGGAAAACGAGTTTACTTTTTACTCCTCTTATGAACGACTGAATGGACGGAGAAATTGTAAACTAGCAGAAATAAAAGTCTTTAGGCAATACACTCCGCGCACAAACTACTCTCACTCGATTGACAATCATACTTCGCTAAAAAAAAGTATACTGGCTAAAAGATAGACGGAAAAAAATTCTCTTTTTTAGTAAATACATAGTTTGCGGCTAGTCCATTTAATGTATTCTTCAGAAAAAAAAAGTTTTGCTAAAACCAAAGAGAAGAAAAAACTTTTTGGATGCGAATTAACCAAAAAGTTTTTTTTCAATTCTGGGTTTTCCTCTGAGTTTCATCACTACTTCTCCGAATTTTTTTTTGTTTTTAATGCATATCTTTACCCAGATGGGTTGAGAACAGAGAGTGCCGATGGATGAACAAAACCAGGAAAAGGAGTGAACTCCTGTTTTGAAAACAGGATGAAATGGAGGATTTTTTAGTTACATTGAAAATATTCTTTTTTTTCTCTTTATTTCATTGGGAGCATGATGATGGGATGTGGGATGTGTAGTTGAAGTAGAAGTAAAAGAGAGTAAGGTTTTGAAAAGGGGACTAAACTTTTAATTTGTTTTTGACTTTGCGCTGGGTATTTTTATTATTGAGGAAGGCGCTTTTAAAGTTTCTATTTAGTTATTTCATGCAGGTTTCACGGGGTGGGGGGAATGTACGCATTTAACCTCATCGGCATTAAAAATAAATTGATTTAGAAAAGAAGAAGATAAGTGGGAAACGTGCGCTCTCGTACCTTGTTGTCGACTTTTCCTAAAGTGTATCGTTAAAAGGTGTGCGGTAAGGTTATATCAGTGAATAGGTTAAACGCCACTTAAAAATAATTTTTAATACTTATGTATATCAGTAATAGGAGATGGGAAAGGTATAAAAATTGTAGAGCAGGTGAAATAAGTGAGGTTACGGGATGAGACGTTGGTCTGGCTGTGTATTGAAGGAAATTGCTCCACATTCACAATAATACACTTTGTTCGCATAAACAGATAACATATTCGTCAACTTTTTTATGGGCTTGCTAAGCGTTATTTATGCATACGGAAAGAAATTTACAGAACGAAGAAAAACTGGAAAGCTGATTAAATTATGAGAGCGCGCCAAGATAAAAAAGTTTCATAATAAGCTTTATGTAATGTTCAACAGTTCTCGGCATTTTTTTTTCTAAAAAAAACGATGATGGTTCCTGTGCTGACTATAATGCTAATGCTAATTCAAAGGTCCCATGTGGGCATCTCCAATTTTACTTTGTGCTACGCTGCCCCGGTCCCGTTTTAAATTCTTATTAGAAGAGTT
Source organism: Acrocyrtus sp. NNG-2020 (assembly GCA_027744115.1). NCBI lineage: Eukaryota > Metazoa > Arthropoda > Collembola > Entomobryomorpha > Entomobryidae > Acrocyrtus > Acrocyrtus sp. NNG-2020. Next base: position 2,179 of record JAHZND010001135.1, read on the forward strand.
GCGTTAGTTGAAGTTATGCTCGTTATGATTTTTTTTTCTTTTTCATTCTTAAAGAAAAAAAATCTCTCCTGGCATTGTTTGTGTCTGCGGCTGTAGTCATTCGCAATTCAGTCTGGAGAAGAGAAAGTTTGTACGGAAATGGAATGCAGTATAAGTCTGCAGTGGTATCCTTCCTTGTTCTTGTCCTCAGTCTTGGTGCTCAATTCTTGAAAAAAAAATAACTCGCATTTATTCTCTTTTTATACTGCTCAGATGATTTAGCTTTCTCCAGTTGTACTTGACGAGGACACTGGGAGAGATTCATTTTGTATGATGGATGCATACCAGTCAGTTGGAAAACGGAGAGCAGAGTTGAAATCTACATAGGAAAAGAGGAAAATCGCTTCCTACTGAAATGCTAAACGTGGAGTTTTGTTGCTTTTTTAAAGAAAAAAGACGCTTCATTCTTCCATCAGATCTCTACTTTTCAGATGAATTTTTAGAAGAAAAAAACCAACTACAGCTTTTCTTTTGACGGAGGACGCGACTTGTGTCTTGCCTTATTTTATTTTTTTTAAATGTATTCTTTCCACATTTTCCCCATCTTTCCATTCCTTCATCCTTCTCAAAGTTTTTTTCATGCTGTGCGAAGGAATTTCTACATTTTCGGTTTCTTTTTCATTTTTTTTCTTGTCTTTCCTTTTATGAGATTGTAATTTTTAATGATGCACGAAGAGAAAAAAAGGAAGGAAGTTGTGGCAACTTTTACTTCACTTGGTTAGGTCCCCTTCCCCGCTTTTTAGACGTATGAACTGTTATACAAATACACGACGTAGAGTAAGCGGGGTGATGGTGGGACGCTCCCAAGATGAAGCAAAAATACGCCTTTGACAGTGTCACTGCATCCTTCTTCCCATGACAAGTTTGCCTATGGGAACGTCTTTGAAGAAAAAAAGTGCTAAGAACCCTTTTCCCACGGCGGATAACGAACTAAAGCCATGAGAAAGTCCTTTTGTTTTTGTTTCTAAGTTGAGAAGGGGAAGCGTACAGTAAACTGATTAAAATATGAGCTTTCTTCCTGCATCTACTTAAACTTTCACTTTACGCAGTTATAGCCTATAGAAAAAAAGCTGTAAGTACACTGCAAGTAATAGAATGACGCTGCAGGGTACAAAACTGCACTGAAGTTCCCTGGAAATGGAAATTGTTTTTTTTCTGGGGGAGAGGAAGGGAGTAAAGCAAGTTACCGGCGGCTTCCCATGACTTCCTTGTTTACTTTGAATTTCTAATGCTATTTTGGCATGTGCGGACTCTGTGTACCTCATCCCGTTTTTTCTCGTAAAAAAGTTACAGTTGTTTTTCCTATGACCCTCCCCATGCCACTTTTTCTAAGAAAGAGTGAACGACTAATAAGAAAAAAAAGTAGATTTAAGATGGAAGGAGGTAGTAAAGATATACCTAAAAAGTAAACAGATGGAGAAGGATTGTTACCTCCTGCTCATCCCATTTTGTGCTGATCGTCATCACTTCCGTGAAGTACGAGGGCTCTCTGTGGTTCCAGCAATTCTCCTTTATTGTTCTACAAAACCATCTACATACATAGAGGATACTTTAAGCAACAGTAAACCGAGAAGGGTTGATGGCCGGCCGTGACATTGAAAAAGTGACAAGTGCGTGTGCCATTGTCTCTGTGTGTTTTACTAGCACTCAACAGCTTCTTTTTCCACCTTTATCACTTCCGCTCTCCACATCCTGGAAGAAAGAGTTGTTAGTGAAAAGGGTAAAAAAAAGTATGAAGATGGTGTAGTTGTAGTAGCGCTTTTCGACTTATTTGTCATTACTTATAAGTCAGAAGGTAAACAGCTTTAAAGTGTGTGGGGAAGGGAGGCTGTGATGGCAGCGATGCGTGCGTAACTGGACGGATAATGGCATTCATGTCACCATAAAAAGCAGGTTTTCATGGGGGCGGAACACAAAATTATTTGCAGGAGGAAAAAAATATTTTAAGTGAGAGGAGTATAAGGAGACACGTTCACAATGTAACTAATGGGCACTCTCCAGCTCCTTTTTTTATTCAATGGCTGTACATTTTTATTACACGCCTTCGCTCATCAATATTCATCTTAATTTAGTATTCCTTTGTGACGCGCCGTCGATATGACGTGACGCATAAAAGTCCCTGGTCTAGACTTAGGCACATGCCGCATATCGATTTTGACTCCAATAAAAATTGTTCTCAGAGGCCTGTGCCATTGAGCCGAAAATTTTGTGCGTGCAGTCTTGCATGTCGCTTTTCCAGTGCGAGGAGGAAAAAAAGCTGAAAATTAATTTGAGGAAAATAGCTTTCCTAATAATAATGCAAAGTGGTGTACGGTTTATGAAGTGGGAAGCCTTTCTTTTTTTTAAAAAAAAAGTCAATGTCAGTGAAAGTGAAATATATGACATGCTAGAATAAAAAAAGTTTATAATGGATTGTACGTGTTGCTCAATGCCGCTCTCACTCTCTGAAGTAAAAAAAGCACTGAAATGAGCATGACTTTGATGAGCTCTCTCATTTCACGCTAGTCTTCATATCATCACGTAATAGCATATAAAACACAAAAGGTCTGCTGAAGACAGAGCAATTTATTTTTTTTGTGTAAAAAAGTGAGTTTGAAAAACCTTAATTTAGTGAAAGTCTCTGAAAAATGATTTTCAAAGGGAAATTACTTCCGTGTGTGTTTGCATACCTCCACTGCTATTTTTTTTATTAGTCGTTCTCGTTCTAGCTTTTATAAAGACGGTACAATAGCACATAAATTAAATATTGATGGAAAAGTCGTAGTCGTACCCGTTTTCTACGACTTTCACTTGAGCTTATACCTCTGCCGTATATAAGCCGGATGTTTTTTCCGGATTCCATTCACCGAGGTAGAAGTGCTTATAATAACGCAGGGTACACAAGTACACACACACACAGAGCTGCAAAATTTATTGCGTATGCAAAGCAGAAGCATTCCCCGCATTTTAAGGTGCACATTTCCATGTACTTCAAGTGTGTACACACATATTTGCCACTAGTAAAAGAAAAGCTATCAACATCGATTTTTCATCCCTTTTCCCTCGGATATCGGAGTACAATAAAGAAAAGAAAAGAGTTCCACAGACTTTTTTTTCTCTTGAAGTTGTTGTACTGCCGGTACTGAGATAAATAGAAGACACAGTTGGAGCTGACGGAAATGTACTAACAAGGTCCTTTAGAGCCAATTCCTTTGACTTTGTTATATTGACTCTTTTCTATTTTTCAAAAACCGATATAGAACAGTCATCAACCTTTTTTACAGGGTGAGAATGGCGGCAGCACATAATAATTTTACATTTTTTGGAGTTTTCCTCTGTGCCCTTTTTACTCTGTAACGGGGGATGATCGATGCTTAAAAAATAAGCTGGAGTTACTACTACCAGTACCGGCTGACTTTTCGCAGTGTGTCCGTCGTCTTCATGATTCATAAATGAAATGTGGGGGAGGAAGTGCGTTCCATTTCCCTTTGGTATTCATACTTTTTCTGGGGACTTGTTCTACACACTTGCGATTCCACGCTGAGGTGATTCGTTGTTCGGCACTGGTAGAATGTAAAAAAAAATCTCGATCGCTTTCCCAATTCGGACGAAAAGAGAAATGACCTCAGTTACTGCCACACACTCTATGCAAAAAATATTATGTAACGTACGTTATTGTCGGAGCTGTGGCATGAATTTCCTGTCGTAGGGTAATTCAAATATAGGTAGTTGAAAAAAAGTTCACTGCTCCTGTGAAAACTGGAAGTTGAAGGTTTTGGTCCTTCTGGGACTAAAATATAAATATGGAAAATGTCTGAGCAGAAAAGATAAAAAAAACAGTAGCAGTGGCAAAAAATATGGTTGTAATATTTTAGAATAAAATCTTATTATTTACTCTGAGAGAGGATTTTAGAAAAGAAGGAAAAAGTGACACTACGGGGCTTAGTGAGATTAATTTTTATTTTGTGAGAACTGAAACTGCAGCAGACTCAATCTTGTTGCTGAGCGTAGTGGTAAATAGAAGATGAACGATTAAATGAGTCGGTAAGGTAGTAGGTAGTTCAATGCTGAGTTCAACGCCGTTTATATTTTAATATAATATGGACTAGTGTGCACTCATGTAGATGATGTTTCAGGACCTTTATCCACTTGCTGCCGTTAAGTGCTTTTGCGTTAGTTAATTTGGCAAATATTCTGAAATTAATTATTGCACCTTTCTGGATGAAAGATACGCATACCGCACACTTCTATTGTGTAAAATTCCAATTGGAGAACTTTAACAATGCAACATGCAGCAACACTTTTGTACTTTGAAAAGTAAAATTCAGACTTGTCCCAACAAAATGCAAGTGACAGTTGTGATGTCACTGCCAGCAATCTTTCATTCCTCAAAGTATTAACTGTCTCCCCATTTCTAGGCTTTAATACAAAAATAAATTTAAGCTCTAGCTCTGGTGAAAAACGAGTTCAATTCTAAAATCCAGGGTTTTTTGACGGTAACATATAGGTACTTCCATATATCTCAACTTCCTCTGACAACTTCACTATCTTCTCATCGTTTAAAATTGGTAAAGGCAAAAACATAATATAATGCCGGTATACGCCGGTTTTCGAAGAGCCTAGCCTGTTATCTAAGAAAACCTTTTTGAAAAAAAGAAGGGCGCAACACGGAAGGCATTTCTTTCTTGATAAGAATCCCCAGCCTTACATATCTTGGAAGAGAAATTCCATTTGAGAAGAATGTGAAAGTTTGCAGTGTGGTGGTTCTACCTCTGCAGGGTAATACTTGATAGAAGAATGATGTGAGAAAATTCTGAAAAGCTGGTTGGATATTTGTGCAAGTGTTGGCATGCATCGTCACATTCTAGCTTTGTTTTGTGTATGTCTTCTGGGTAAAAAAATTTTTTTTGAGTGATGTTCCCTCACATAAAAGATGAACCTTGGGAGGAAAAAGCGTAATCTTTATTGAATATATAATGTCATCTCGCGTGGAAAAAGCTGTGAGGGCAAGCAAAAGCCTAAAAAATGTATTCCTGTAGCCTACGGAGTGGTAAAAGGAAAGGTAAAAGTGATTGATCTATCTACCCTCTCAAAGGATGCTGTAGAGCCGGATGGAGCTGATATTTATGAAAATCCGATTTAGCTGCTGAAAAAAGGTTATGCACTTTAGTCTTCCTTTTTTACTTGTCCCCTCACTTTTTATTTGGATTTCTTTAGAATCTCTCTGGTGGAGATAACGCAATTTCGGATAGGTGGTGTGCAGAAAGATGTTTAAAAGGAACTCAGAATATATTTTTTAGATGTCAGAGTTTCGCCATATTTCTAACTTTTTGGGAACTGTCGAAATATTGGTGGAAGGTACCTATCGCGGTATGCACCACAAAAGGTTGCAAGGTAAATAGTAAATTATGTTGAGCCACAGCTACCAAAAGCCCGTCTAAATTATGAAAGAGAGGCATTAACTAGTAAAAGTAAAGTTTCTAGGTTAGCTCCCAAATTGAGTTACTAATTCAAGGGCCATGAGCATATATATCACGCTAGCAAATGGGTTTTACGTAAACACAACACACCTGCGTTTTTAAGTCAAGGTCTGGTAATAAAGTGAAAAACTTTATCTACCTTCATTAAATTTTAGTTACAGTGTGCTGATCCTCATAGGTCAAAAAGTGTAAAGGGAAATGAGTTAACTAACCATCGCTCCCTAAACTCCCTCTTTTACAGTTTTCAAGTTGCGTCATATCATTCTCGTATCCGAGCACTTAATACGCCAGGTTTGCCTCTTTTGAACTAACTACCACTTGATATTTCAGGAGGTCTTGAAGGACACTCTATTTTTAGATTTTGCTCATCCTCCCTCTGTCAACTTGCACCGTTTTAAAAATAAATTGGCAAAGGTATCACAAGACAAAGTAAAAATAAGTTGTTGCAAAGTTCACTGTTTTCATAGTGCTTGACGAATGTGTGGCAATGACACTTTACACTTTACCCTGAAAATCTACCTGAGAAAAGATAGCTAATTAGGTGAAAAAAGACTTCTACTACCAAGCTGCAGAAGCAGCATCAAGTACCGTGACAGAGTAGGGTCCACCAAGTCAAATACTTTTTGGATGATTGCCAAACAAAACTGAACTTTATTTTTTTTAACGTGCAAGCTTATAAGTTAAAGGCCACTTTTACTTTCCTTTGCATTTCGCCATCTCATCAACTTTTGAGTGTGGCAGTTACACTCACAAGAAGAAAAAACTTTTTTCCCGTAAGATAAAAAAAGAAAAACCTGAAAGTATACGACAATGAAATGAGACGAGCGGAAGAAAAACAATTGTATTTTTTCAACAGATAATTATTCCATTGCCTAAGTTATGCTGAGAACGAGACCCAACTTTACTTTTGGAAAAGCAATATTATAAAATCGTATAATCCCTGGGAAGATTAAGTCACATTAGTGAAAAAAAATGTTATCAAGCCCAATTAAAATTCATCTCTCATGTGGGAGCCCCTTACAACCAAAGAGCATCACGTAGTAGGAAAAGCAAAAAATAAAACTTTTTTTTTCCTACAAAACTAAAATTGGAGGAAGAGTTTGAGATAAAAAAAGTTAATGATTTTGATTGGGTATTGCTCTATCTCTGGCCATCTAATATTGAATTGTTCCCCACTATGAGTTTCTTATTGGAACGTGTGCCCTTCTCAATATCTATGCGAGGAGTAGGAACCGGAATAAAAATTGCTTCTTTTATTGAGATAGCGCCCGTTGCCGCATGCCTCTGGCTTTTCCTGCAGAGAAAAAAGATATATTCTTCGGGGAAATTTAAGCTATGGTCCATATGTATAAGCTGTAGGTAGTGGCGCTTTGCATATTATATATAAATAGGTACGAAAAAAAGACGCTAGTGCCCCGCACACATTTGGGTTAAGTACTTTTTTCTCCGTCATCTCTTATCTTTAGCCTAGGATCCCAATAGGCCATCGAATCTCCACAGGATCAGAATTTTAATTTCCTCCTTTTACTATTATTACTGAGGTAGTATGTTGTTCCTGGAAAAAAATATATTCTCTTCATGTCTTCAAACCCATGCTGAGAGATTGTCTTGTCTGGAAAGGAGAAGGAGGAAGTATTTTGGAATAAGCTCATATACTTGGCTGACTCTGTGCTGAGGTGGATGTGGAAGTAGAAGTGGAAATGAGGTGTAAGCTTAACCGAAAAGGGAAAGGGAGAAAGGAGAGAACGTTTTCTTAAAGAAATAATTTGTTCATCATTATAACATCCTTTCGCAACGGTACGTGCCTGATTTTTTTCCTGAAAAGGGAGAAAAAAACTTTTTTAAACATTGTTTTCTATACTTTCTTTCCATCTCCTCTTTTTAAAAAAAATATTCTTCAAAGCTATTCAGAAGCCGTACTATAAGCCTCACAACTTTTTTCGGAGAATCCATTTACCTCGGTAATCAATTCGTTAAAAATCTGCAGTCTTTTCTTGAGAAAAGGGAATGTTAAATGGATTTTGGAAGAAGGAAAAAGGCTAAAAGCTACCGGGAAAGGGTAGTAGTGTGATATGTAATTAAATTTGGTTAATTCATTTGACCCGCTCCATCTTTTGTTTCCTGGAAAAAGTAGAGCGCAGTATGCTGAGAGATTTTTTTTGCAGCGATACGTGGAAAAGGCTAAAGTAATAATTATTACGCACTGTACTGCACTAATTGCCACCTAAACTTGACTAAAGACAGTTTTGGGTACGAGAACTGAGAAGAAAGAATGCTTTGAACGTATTAGGAATCTATAGTCCTCTCCTCACTGAATAATGTCCCCTTTTCCCTGTAATTTTGCGAGCAGGTGAGTATTTCCCCGAAAAAGCTTTTCAGTAAGAACAAAATACTTTCCAGATTTACATTTTCGCTGCTTCCTGTTAATTTTAGGCAATTAATGTATTTAGTAGAGAAAGTATAAAAGAATGCATACATTTTACGGAGGAGTAGAAGCTGCTCAATGTCGAGTGCGGCACGAGTAGAGGAAAAGCGAAAGCTCTTTCACTTAAAAGGGAAACAGGCCAGGTGCAGATAATCACTAATTACGGAAAATTGAGATGTAGACGTGTCCATTGTTCAAAGGGAAAGGGCATGGACAGCTTTCGTTGGTGAGAGAGTAGAAAAGCTTAATAGCGAAGTAATAAGATTTACAAAATGGTCTACAGGAAAAATAGATGTAAAGGGAAAATGATATTTATTGTGAGGATGGCTACGTGTGCCTTGGGCTTAGGCTTTGTTAGATTTTTCCTCCCCCTCCATCGTAAGTCGTTATGTGATGAGGACGAAGAACCCATTCCCTCCAGTTTGCTTTGTTCTTTCCCCTGCCCACACTTTCTGATGTATGGACGGTAAAAAGTGGAAAGTTTCCAGTTACCGCATTTGGTGTACTTACCGCACGTCATTCATTCTTGGACTGGAGTCGCAGTCACCGGATGTTCCGGATTACCCCTCAATACTGTAATATTTTTGGAGAAGTTGAAAAGCTCCACTTTTTGGGTGTAATATTAGCAGAGTAAAAATGAAAAAATAGGCTATTTCTAAGAGGAATGTGGAGTAGTCTACGTGAAAATTGTGGGGATAACGGTGAGGGTGTATAAGTACAAAGTACAATGCTTGAAAAATGTGGTGCCTACTTATTTTAGCGGAAATGTTAAAGGCATGCACATGAATTAGGGCAAAAGCCGGTAACAGATGCAGTGCTCATTTGCTGTTTCTGGCTGTTTCGATTTCTAATTTAGCAAGTGACCACGGGAAAGACAGGAAAGGAGAAAAAAAATTGTAGCTGAAGGAGAAACGTGAACAGGTCCCCGTGACTTTTCTTTTTTCCTTTTTGTAGCCAGATTGACTTTTTCCGGGTAGGGAAACTGCTTGGTGAGCGAGTAAAGGGAACTTATTTCTTACTTGTGGGAGGAATAAGGCTTTTTTTCTGGTAGTAAGAGTTGGTTGGAGCCTGGAGGAGAAAAGAAAAGAAATTTTTAATGTTCATTATTCCCCGTCGCTGGAACAGAATGGAATGGAGGAGCAATTTATAAAACGCTTTTTTTGTCTTTCCTTTTT
>JAHZND010001136.1:0-18088 GCA_027744115.1 Acrocyrtus sp. NNG-2020
ACAGACGAAAAAGAACTTTAAGCATGCTTTTTATGCCGTGCCTGTAACAATTTGAATAAATTCTATATCCGGTGACTATAAATGCCATGCCATGATCATAACGAATGACGCTCTGGGCTACTTTCAATGACAGTGGAAATTTAAGTGGAATAATTTAGAATTGCATGCATATAAATTTATTTTATTAGAACTAAACTTAATATTTTACAACTCCTTTTCATGAGCAAGCCATTGCGGTTAAAGGTTTTAGAACATTCTTCAGATTAGCAAACTGCTCCGCATTGAAGACATAAGAGCTGTTGCTAGCAATGTAATTCAACTCCTCCATATTCACTCCAGACCCAATACCAACTGCAAAGCACCGCACTCCCGCCCTGTGAAGATTAGCCGCTTGCTCTCTAGTCAATACCCGATCATTTGATGCACCGTCAGTCAAAAATACCAGATTTCTGGGGACGCCTTCCACTGTCCTATTGTAAACTTCATGTTCACGGTAGGCACTTTGAAGTGCTAAATGACTTGCAGTCCCTCCGTTATGGTACTTCGAATTCTTGATTTTTTCTACAATTTGTTTCTGATTCAATTTATTATTTAAGTGAATTAGTGTTTCCGATTCAGTTGAGTAGACGATATAAGCAATTCTTGTATCCTCCCAGCCAGTCCAAGCTATTGCGACATCTGCAGCAAAGTTCAGCGCGTACCTGTAGTTACTTTCGCCTATACTTCCGGACGAGTCAATAGCCAATACTAGGTCGTTCGTGTTGTAGCATGGAATTGGCTCCTCTGAGGATCCGTAAATCAGCTAAAATCATTCTACTATTTTACCAATGCCTTCGTTTTTTAAAGTAAACTTGATTTTGATGTTCAAAATTTAGCTAATTACCTCGCAAATAAACCCGTCTTGAGCATCTTCAGATTGCGTGTGGAGCTTAAAACCTGTAGTCCCTTTTTTCATGGCAAGCTTAGTTCTTCCATCTCTTACAGCTGGCTGCCCCACCTCCCATAAGTTGCTTCCTGAGCCAATAATTTCTCCACTCAGCCATGAAAAATTATTCCTACCAGTCTCAAATTTCCCCGATGTCCAATAAGATTGCATGTTATTCCCACTTGATTGCAGCATCTCTGCTATTTTGATGGCTTCGTCAGCATCCTCGACATTGACGAGACTTGCATCATAGCCCAGCAGTTGATAGCATGCCGTCTGCGCTGCACTCCATGAGCTCTACATGACAAAATTGTATCGTAGTTTAGCAATTGACGACAATTGAAACTCCAATGTCTGCATTTCTATTTATTGGAGCAGGTAGCATTATAGTCTTACCAGTGATCGACTTGTGAAATACAAACTTGGCTGTGGAGCTCTGGTATTTGATGCCGTTCCAATAAATGTTAGCCCTACAAAAACTTTACGTGTAAAATGTGTGAAACTAATAATTATTCAGTGTAAAACAAACATACCATTAATTTCCTCGTTCATTTTAAAATTCTGGTGCAAGGTTGCCGCAGATGAGTAAGCTGTTACAGCAACAACTAGAAGCAATTGGAACTTCATTGCAATATTTTGAAATAATCCTGTGTACTTAATAAACTCAAAAGGCAACAGCTTAAAATTTACTCACTTCTAATTCTATAATACAATTCCCGTTTTTCGGAAACTTTTATACTGACAAGTGATTTTGTAAATAAGACGTGAAGATAAGCATATTTGTTTACAAAATGATAAGTGAACTTGTCGTATTTGTTATTTGTGGAATTACTGCGCTGACATGAGGAAGGAGAAGCTCAGGAATAAACTAATCGTAATCGGAGGTGCCAATAAATGTCGGGGTTATCAGGAATTTTTTTTGGAACAAAAACAATAAATTGAAATGAACATTATCCCTTTACGGAAATAAAATTACCTCAGTTAATTGCCAAGGTTGTTTCCCCGGAAAACTCGATGGAAGTTTAGTAAAATACACAAATTTGCCTTTATAACGGGCGTGCCGAAGGTTTTTCCGGACTTCAAAGCTTGTAAAATCTATTCTAGTGCTGTATATCGGACAATAGAAATTTATTTTCAAGTAAGTTCCCAGAAGTATTTACGGAAGTACTACAGTACAAAACTGAGGAAGCGTAGCTTATCATTCCCAGAAATAAGGAAATCACAGTATAAAAGTGACGCATCTTTCAAGACCTTCAACAGTAAATACTGCCAATCCTTTTCTAAAGTGCTGAACTATTACTGCAAAATATTTCAATTATGGCGCAGACCATTTTCTTTTACGTACTTATTATTGTGCTCTTTTCTCTCTCATCAAGTCAATCTCTAAAGTTTCAGGTTTTTAAAGATTTTAATCAGCGAGGTAAAAACACTACAGAAGTTTTCTTTAATTTTACGCAAACTTTTAAGTGAACTCGAAAATGTAAGGAACATTGTTTTTTTCTAGGTCTAATTTACGACTTCCGAGATGAAGTTGTTCCCGGAGAAACTCTGCGTTGTGTGGATATTCCGACGTACGGTAGAGGCATAGCCGGCAGTATTAACACAGACTTTTGTCTGATGGCATATTCCGGTCTGAAATGCACAGGAAATAGTGTGAAGCTACTCCCTGGTGACAAAAAGGCCTTACGATTAAGTCATCAAATAAGCTCATTTCATCAATGCAATAAAACGCACGGAGGCGAGACAATCCACGCTGAGGTGTTTACAAGAAATCAGGAACTAATTGCTAAATATTTAGATGTTTGCGCTTGCCAGGACATTCCTACTCAAGTTAGTTCAAAATTTGCGAGAATGGACAACTTCGGGAACTGTATCACCGTCTACTCCACTGAGAACTGCGGTGGGAGTAGCTTGGATGTTGACGCTGGGAGAAACGCAGTTTCGGATAATCTCGACAATCTCGATTTTTACATAAGATCATTTAAAGCGTGTGGGATGCATCCAGCTTGTATTAAGTGCGTTAACTGCTCAAATTAAATCATCCCATTTTTGGAAACTTTTGGACGATTTAAAAATTAATTTATTTTTCTTTTGAAAGATTAAATGCGAAAGTGACAAAGTTTGTCCTAGATTTTGGTGAGTTCGACCCCAGCGCAACAAAGGAAGTCGAATTAGCGGCGAAAACAACATTTTACAATAACGGGAGCGCCACAGTTACGCAGGTATACGAAGCCTCGAAAACCATCCGAGAAAGCTGCACCATCACCAGAAGTGAAGCTCTCACACAAATGCACAGCGCATCGGTAACTGTCGGAGCTTCCACTGAGTTTTCAGCCAAGTTTTTTGGAACAGGAACTAAAGTCACTGCCTCTTTGGAGCTCGGCTACACTTATGAAAATACGAGGGAGAAGAGAACGGACACAACATTTACGGACGAGAAGGAATCGACATTTTCCATCAGACAGGAAATTCAGATTCCACCTTGCGTAGAGTACGAGGTCAGCTCGATGGTGTCGATAATTGAAAATGCAAAGATTACGTACTGGATTTACACTAAAATTAGCGGGGAGTACAGCGGAAGGAAGTTGACAGCAGAGGAGATAAAATTTCAGGTGGAGGATATGATATTTGTTGAGGACTACGATGAGCACACAGTACTCTACAAAACAAAAAATGTGCTTTTCGCAAATCTTGGCGTGGACACGTGGATCACTGGCGAGGGATCTGATATTGTGCCATGTCAAAGTGGAAGTAAACCAGAAAATCAACAAAAATATCCGCTCCTTTTCTCGCAAGGGAATTGATTATTTTCATTTTTTATTAAATTGTGTAATCAACTATTGTCTCTATTTATATTCCTCTGTGACAAATTTTGTAAATATTAGTAAATAGATTCAGCAGCAAGCTAATTTTTTGTAACTTGCAAAAAAATTTGGCAAGCCTGCACCAGCTACAGAACGCTTAACCATTTTAAGAGTTCTCTCCACTTCCTTTTTCAGCGACCTCGTCATCGAGCTGGGAAGTAGCTCAATTAAAAACGCGAGTCCAGGAAAAAGCAAGCCACTTAAATATATAATGAAAGCGACCCGAAAGATTCCTTCAAGAGGTGCACTTGCTGGGGACTCCTTAGAAAAATTTTCTATGCTCATGGAACTCATTCTTTCGAGAGTGTCCATCCACCAGCTCAAAATTCCATTTTCCTTAAACTGGGCTTGCCTGATGAGGAATTTTGTTGGGAGGAGACCGCGCAAGGAAACCTGAAATTCTGTTTGCAAATAACTTTCCTTGCTAATTCTTAACTCTACACTTTTTACTCTTTTCATAGCACTCGCAGTATCATTATTTTTTAGAAGGAGTGCTGTTCCGTCACACTCAGTTAATTGGGCAAAAATGGCATCCTCCTCCATTTTCAAATATTGCTTTTTCAACTCAATTGGAATGTCCCGTATCATGTGTCTCATTGTAAAACTGGATAAGTTATGCGATTCCGATTTCCTAAACCAGAGCAAAACATCTGGCAGAATTGGTTTCTGAATAAGCTTCGAGTGATCCACTAAAATTTGATGCTTTGTTCTATTCAGTAGGAAAATCTCAGATTCTACAGTAACGGTAAGCACACCTTCCATTATGAGATGAAATCTATGAGGTGAGCGCTCAATTTCTTCCCAATCCCCAGTGAACTCTAAGGATTGGACTGCGATTGCAGGGAACTCAGATTTAGTGTAGATTATGACCTTTCCATCGATAAGCTGTTGGAATGTTTCATAGTAGAGTGTCGATCTCGGAGATATCACTCCATAAACGTTTGAGCTCTTGTATCCGTTACTAATTACAATCCCAGATTTCCGTCGATAAGCTGTTGGAATGTTTCATAGTAGAGTGTCGATCTCGGAGATATCACTCCATAAACGTTTGAGCTCTTGTATCCGTTACTAATTACAATCCCAGCAAGAAGAATTATTCCTAGTAAGCTGCGCACTTCGTTTCCAATGAAATTGTCTGAAAATGGCGAAGACTGCTCTAAAACCAACTTTCAAATGGAAATTAATTTACTGGCAAAATTTATTCCTTCCCATTTCCAAACGAATAGGAGTACAACTGCAGTCGCGACCAAACAAATCCAGATGTCAGCGCTGTAAGTTCCTATAAGCCTAGCAAATGGCGCAGTGGATCTTCCTCGAGTGCTGCAGCTAACAAACTTCCAGTGGTCGCCTTCGATTGGAAGGCGAATATGAGGGTCGCCATCGGCCGGAAATAAAATGGACTTGCTGCTTATTTCCAGCGACGATGGGTGAGGGTGCAGATTTTCTCCGTTGTAGATTATGTCCGGCCTTCCATATATGCAATCTCCTCCGCCAGTGTTGTAGCTGAAGTTTTTCATGACTGACATCCAAACTCTGATGAGTATGTGGGCAGCTCTGTCTTCATATATAGTGTAGGTGCGGCTCAGGGTTCGGAGCACTTGGCGATTTGACTCGGACAGGATTTCGGAGCTGCATTGTAACTCGCGGTCGGATATGAGCTTAATTTCAAAGTTCCACTTCTGCTCCAGTGGCTCTGCTTGGTAGCCCTCTTCTTTAAAGTTGACAAATTTGATGGCGTGATCTCCACCGTAATTTCCGCAGTGCAAATGGCACGGATAAAACTGGACAAGTAGGGGAAATCTCCCAACTTTACTTTGACTCACCGGCATTAAATAAATATCGTAGGTTTTTGTGGCCGGGTGATATTGTCTTAGAACTATCTCGACATTACCTACTTGCAAAATCCATCTGCTATATTCTTCCAAGGTCATGTCAGGCCATGGCAGCGACTTTCGGGTGGAAATAATAAGTATTTTCTTAGAGGATTTCCGACTGGGAAGGGGTGGAGAGCGCTCGTTATTTAATTTGGGATAGGTCCATATCTCCCAGAGATTATTTTTCAATATTCTTCTTATGTGGAATCCGTACGAACGGATTTCGGAGGAGTAGAGATGGTCGAGAGATTCGTCAAAAATATGAAGAAGATCTACACTGATTTCGCAAAGCCATGGTTTGGAGCTACTTAAGATATTAAGGAGAAACTCCACAGAATATGGACGTCGAGTCATGATAGGCTCGGTGATGCTGACAACGTCAAAATGAAAATGGTTTGTGAGAACAATCAGACATGTGCTGTGTCCTGCTGAAGAAGGAAATATATTTTGAATGTTGATTGCATTCAACCATAAATTGGAATGGGATTGGAGACGTTTTCCAATTTGATTGAATTCCTCGAAACGATAGCTTAGAGTAGAGTTTTCTCCATATTTATGGGAGACTACAAACTCAAGCAAAGTACAGAAAGAAAGGATGGCAAATATTTCCATTTCGGGGTGAGCTAAAGGCTAAAGCCCTAAGTCTTAAGTGGTTTGTTCGTTACTCAAGCTGAACTATAAGAATAATATTAACCACGTCAGCAATTAAATCAAATTCGGGCATGTTGACAAACCGGGTTCTTTGATACAACTGCGTAGGAAAACCAAAGTGGCGTGGCTGGTGGGAAAGTGGAAGTAAAAGCCATGCCACTTGTCATTCTCAAAGTTGTACGACTGTCAGAGTTTTCTGAACTTTAAAGCTCTCCAGGCATTCCAAGAGACTTCAAATTCTCGGAAGAACTCTCTCTTTTTGGATTGCTCGTTTCCTTTCTTTTTATTGCTAAGCAAAGGACTGTCCTCTTTAAGATTTATTAGCGCATACTTAAAAATTGGAATTTTTGGAAGTGTACTACGTTAATGCCCATTTGGCACCATCATCATCTTCAAACTTCTAATTAACAAACTCATTTATTTTCCGTGAAATATTTCATAGCGCATACTTTAAAATTGGAATTTTTGGAAGTGTACTACGTTAATGCCCATTTGGCACCATCATCATCTTCAAACTTCTAATTAACAAACTCATTTATTTTCCGTGAAATATTTCTCTCAATTTTTTATATCCGCAGAGAAGAGAATTTGCGGTGAAAGCAACTATCTACTTGAAAAACGTTTTATTTCATATGAGCTCGGCCACTATCAAATTATACATTCACATTCCTAAAAATTAATGCTAGCATGACATAACGCCATTCATCTCAAATTAAAATATTCACCGGCTTTCGTGCTCCTTCCGATGGACGAAAAGTGCTCATAAAACTTCAATTCTGTTCTTTTGAGCATAGTACCTGGTTGCTATGCTAAATATGCCAACTTCAAAGTAAATAAAAGTAGAATGAAAGGAGCCACATATTCCCGTAATTTTTTAAATAAGTGTCTATCAGTAACATTTAGAAATGTATTTAGCAAGCAGCAACAAAATACCTAAATGATTGACGTTTTGATTAAGGCGACTCTGAATTTATAAATTGATAGACGTTCGTGTTACTTTCCGTAATTCTGAAATTTTCCCATGAAAATTGTATATGCCTTTGTTGTGCCTTACATACCTGCTTCGTAAAAGTGTCAAAACAAAATTAAAAAGAAATCAGATCTGCTCTGTATAATTAATTTGGTAAAAGGTAGAAGGCTTTTGAAGCCTAATTCTGAGATGAGCTATCAGTATTACCTTGCAAGACAAAACTGGATACACCACTTCTCTTCTAAAAATTCAGTAAAAAGCTAAAAACCATTCCACAAAGAAAATGATCTTAATTTCCCCTAAATCTGGCACTAGTTCCCAAGCCTATCCGGTGTCGTCTGACTGCAGGAGGCTCTTTAATTACTACAAGATCTCTACATTTTGCCCAATCGTTTCCTCCCCGACTACTTCCAAGGGAACCCGACAATTTACAATAGTTCTATTCCTGCTATTCCGCTCCTCATTTTTTCTCAACTTGATTCAGCTTTCTTTACTCGTTGGATCCTTCACGTGGTCAGTCTACTTCGCAAAGGAAAAGCTGATTGATGAAGTTTTCTTCGATTTTATTGCAATAGCTTGGTGGCTGGTGGCAATGCCGATAGTCTTCGTCAATGACTGGCTGCTCCTTAACGAGAAGATACGGAACAGTTTCCAAAGAGTGATGAACACACTTGATAAAATTTGGATGGTCTACTACAAAGATGAGTTCAAGCAACTGCGGAAAACAGCAAAATTTATGATATGGCGGCTCTGGGCTCACAATGTCTTCCTCGACTACTTCAATCAACTCAACTCTGTCTTTACAACCTATGGACATTTGGAATTGGACTATACTCATTTTTCCGCAGTGATTCCACCTGCGATGAAAAATCCGGTGACGGATTTTATCATGTATTTGGTAGTACAGACTATCTGCTGGACGTTGATTTCGACCTGGTCAACTTTGCTGGCATTACCAGGAGTGATTGTTATTACAATTGGGGCTGGAGTTAAAATGTTGACGGAAGTGCTGAACAGCGCCTCTTCAATTGATCAGTTCCAGTCAGTCATGGACAGCTACAGCCAGCTACAATTTGCAGTGTGGGACTTGAATGAAACAGCTTTGGCCACATCTTTAATATTGTTCGTGCTGGTATTTGGAGCGCAGCAGTTTGCTGAAAATCTCTCTGTTTTTCAACTGATCAAAGCTGGTAGCAAGTTGGGAGGACTATCAGATGATCATTTTGGACATAATGGTAATCCAGATATACTAGGTAATGTAGCTTTGAATTTTTAAAGATGAAAAATTCAGAACTTTTTTTTACATTTTTCCTCAGTTGACCACATCCCGGTACGTTCACTTGCTTTATGCGCTTTCAAAACTTGCAGATGCGATGGATGAGTTCCAGAAGGTTCTACGAAAAAAGTTGGCAGTGCTGCGACTTCTCCCTCAAAATGGAAGGAAAATGATAGTGCTGAGGAAACATGTGTCAGCAATGCAATCCACTCGTATTACAATTGGACCTTGTGACTGTCCAGCGGGTTTGTTGCTGAACGTGATGTCAGTGCAAATCGACTACGTTCAGACTGCTGCGCTGTGGCCATAGATTTTCTCGAGACAAGCAACACCATCAAAAAATACTTTTTAGTAATTTAGTAATTAATTAATTAAGCTGACAAAAATGATTTATTGGCATGTCTTCAGCTCTGAGCTCCAGTTATTGTTTTTCTGCTTTTTAATATTTTATTACTATCCAGTAAACAGCCTGCCTATTAACCTACTAGAGACAATTTCATGTTACCATTAATATGCCCAATTAAAATTAATTGCTGAACGCAACATATTTACAGAAACCTTTCGCAAAGTGCAAAAAATTTTGTAAAATCGTAATATAACAGCATGTAAATGCTGGCGCCTATTTTTGCTGAAGGTTTTCCTCAGAGTGTTTTCTAAAATTATTTTGCATTTTCCTCCAGGTGAGATTAAAGCAAGTTCAATCAAGAAGATGAAGAATGTAAATATTATTCCACTGCAGTATAGCCAATTCGAAATTAGAAAGATTCCATGTAGAGGTGCACTCGAAGGAGATACTTTGGATCCCACGCGCGATCCACTAACTTTTCTCTATCGGATTGCCATCGTGTTCAGGGTCGTAATCCACCAGCCCAAAATCCCATTTTGCTTAAAATGAGCCAGTCTAAAAATAAATAAATTTGAAAAGAGACCGTAAAAAGTAATTTGAAATTCCCTCTGGAAATAACTTTCCTTTCCAGTTTTTAGCTCCGTCTTTCCAAAACTTGTTACGCTTGTTGCCATCTCTTCAAATTCGTTGTTCTTTATGAGCAGGGCTGTTCCTTGGCACTCATTCTCAAGTAAGTGAGATATCATAAGTTCCTTTTCTATTTTTTGATATCGCGCCATCAAAATTTTTGAAATTTTATTTACTAAAACAAATTTCATGTCTGGCATGGAGATATCCTTTATACTTGCATTATGCCTATCCCAAAACCATTGCAAAACTTTTGACAGAATATTTTCAGATACAAGTTTACTGTGACGAAAAATTTGCCAGTTTAGTTTTCGCAAATGAAATATCTTTTCTCGGAGGGACAAGTCAATCTCAGCAAATAACTTTGATTTTAGTCGAAAAGTAATTTCCTTGTTTGGAGGCAGATATTTTGCATGTCTTGATAAACTCGTCTCGAAAAAATTTGCAGAAAAGTTTAATCTGTGAATTCCAAATATTGGAGAGTGAGATCCAGTGAAGATATTAAATTTGTCGGTAATAAGCTGTTGGAGCGTTTCGTAATAAAGTGGAGTCCTCGGCGAGATCATTCCATAAACGCTGGAACTTTTGTAGCTATTGCTGATTATAAATCCGGCCAGAAGGAGTCCTCATTTCGTAATAGAGTGGAGTCCTCGGCGAGATCATTCCATAAACGCTGGAACTTTTGTAGCTATTGCTGATTATAAATCCGGCCAGAAGGAGTCCTCCCAGAAAAATGTGGAGCTCGTTTCCAGCAAATGTGTCTGGAAAAGGGGAAGACTGCTCCAGAACAATTTTCAAAATTGACATAAAATTTCTGAAATGTTCTCCCCTCATTCCCCAAACAGTTAGCACTGCGACACCGCTTGCCAGGAGAAATATCCAAATGTAAACGTGGTATATAATTATTAGCTCTTTAAATGGCAATGATGGCCTCCCTCGGATAGCACAACTGACAAAATTCCATTCATCGCCTAAACTTGGGACATGGAGATGACGAAATGGAAAAAATCGAAGGTGCTGCTTCTTTATTTGAAAGGATAGCATATAGCTGTAACTTCCGGTATGGGAAGTGCTTACCTTCCCATTTATACAGTATTTGCCTGTAGATGGCATAAAATAGCTAAAATTTCTCGAGATTGACATCCAAGCTGATACTATTAGCTGCACAGTTCTACCTTCTTCAGTGTAGTAATTAAGCAGATCCCAAAGTAATTCGTGATTTGGTTTTGACATGAGGCTACCGCACTGCAGAAAGTGTGTGTGGAAACTTTTAAGACTGTCGATATCCCATCGCTGCTCGAGTTTCCGCTGCGGGTAGCCACCTTTCCCAGACTTTAGTAGTTCGAGAGTACGTAGAATGCCGCAAAGTTTGCATTTCGCCTCGTAAGCATGAAGAATGACTTCCCAGATATTTTTGTTTATTATGGAATTTATGACGTTCGTTAAGAAAAATTTGTAATTTGTGCTGTAGGTGTCGTCTGTTTTTTGGCTCAACTGAAGAACCCATGGCAAAACTTTATTTTTTAATACGTGGGAAAGTTCACTGTTGTTGCTGGAAGGTATGACTAATATTTTTACTGATGGTTGTATACTTGGCAATTTAATCCGCTTTAAGGTGCCAAGGCCGTTGTTTGGGGGAGCCCAGATTCCGTGACAAAAATTTATTTTGTGTATTTCCGTGAAGCAGCTTACGAAATAGCTGTCATCTGAGTTCTGGAAATCCACAAAGCTTGGTAGGAGCAAGTCTGTGCTCACTTCACATTGCCATGGCTTAGAGCCGTTTGCCAGCTTCCTGAAGAGCATTTTCTTGCAAGACTGGCACTAAATTTCGAGTTATTATTGGCCTTTGTAAGTAGGCCAGATTAAATCGAAGTGGATTTGTGATAACTATGAGACACCTCCCTTGTATTATTGACTGTGCGAAAAATATATTTCGGATGTCAATTGCATTTGAATTGAGTTTGTAGCGAGTGCTGAAAACAGACTTAATAATTTTTAGCTTTTGTAAATCAGTTTTATTTAAACAGGGTGAAGCAGAACCAACAAAAACTAAACCGGACACAATAATAGCCAGTGTGTGCAAAATGTTCATTTTTATATCTTGACTTGAGAATGAATGATACGCAAAATATAATTTACTTCTAGGCACAAACAAATAAACTATTTCTTTTTTGCGATTAAAAATATATGACTATATTTTTGCACGTTGCACGCAACATTTCGGGCATTCTTGATGATAACTGGACTGGTGATCAGGCGCATAGACATAGCCCAGGCCAAGCCACGTAGTTTTAATTCATTTCGTAAGAGTAAGTAAAATAATTTTGTTTAAGTTATGCATTCATAATCTTGTATGCTTCACTAGAAATGGGAACGTCTGAAGCACTTGGTATCTTAAGCACTGAGCCAATAATAATCTCCTTCACACATGGAAAATTACCAATTTTTTAAGAGAATGGCAAATAACAAGCGTTGGCAAAAAGTGACACAAAGCTACGGTGCTTGTGCATGCACATACAGCTCGTGCCACTTGGACACAGCGCAAAATTAGAAAGTATAACGGAAGTGTAAATATATTACATGTCAGTAGTTTCCAATTAATTCTGGTTAAATTTCTGAGACATTTAATAAAATTATGGCTAGTCAAAAATAGGTATATTATAAAGGAATTTGTACTGCTTAAATACATTTTTAGAGTTGTTTTTCTATTTCTATAAAGCACTTTAGCTATCAAATCATACATTCCTAAACGCTTTAACCTAAAACATAACTAATGCGAGCATGTCATAATATGCTTCATATGGAATTAATGTATTCTCCCAGATATTCGTACTCTAAACCCCAGTTCAGTGACTTACATAATTTAAAGGCTGTTTAAGCACGCTACATCTGGTTGATAAATATGCCAACGTAAAAGTAATTATGAAGGTGTCACACATTCCTGTAATTTTTAGCGAGTAGTAAGTCAGTAATAATCACAAATGTGTTGTTAAGCGAGCAGCAAATAAATGATTACCATTTTGATTAAGGTGACTCCTGATTTAAAGATTGATGGGCGTTCGTGTTTTTTTCACAGTTATTAAAAATCTTCCCATAAAAATTGTAATTGCCTTTTTGCCAAACAAAATTAAAATGGGATCATGACTGATAATATTAATTTATTTGATGAAAGGTTCAGCTCTGAAAACTTTCTGAACAAACTAAATTGGCTACTTCGTTTGTCTACAACTTTACTCACACTTGTCAGTTTGTAATATTCGTCGAAAGCTTCATGCATGTGGTCAGTCTACTTCACCGAAGAAATTTCAGAGAAATTCCAGAGAGATATGAATATTAAATAAACCAAAACGTCAACATCATCACCTGAAGTCTTAGAATATTCTTCTAAATATTTATTCAGCCCATTTCAAGGGCTTCTTAATAAATAATTAAATCCCGATTTAGAGTTAGACTATATTTTTAAAAGGAAATTCGATTTGTCAAACCATTTGCCATACACAATTCATAAAACCCTTTCGCTGTTTCTTATTACTGTTCTTTCCGTACATTGCCAGGTTCTCCAAGTTCAGATATCGTAGCAAGAGAAAGTTTTATAAATTCATTAATTTGGGTAAACCCAACTCGTTGAAAGTTGTCCTGGGAAGTATGCATTTGAGGCTGCAATAGATTAAATATTTATTAAATATATACAGACTAATGGACATTTAATTATAATTTTATGGAGCTTACATGGAGCTTCACTTCAGCGGGCATTGCAGAAGGATAATTATAATTGGTCCAGCTCGCATGATCTGAGCAGCCTGCATTAAAATTTCCAGTTAAATTTCACTTTTTAATTTTGCTCCGTCGTATTCCTTTAAAATTAAAACAAATTGGTCTGTCTTTCTCTACCATATCCGCATTTGCGGTCTTGCCATCCATAATCCAAGTACTCAGTGGTTAGCGTGCGCAAAAAATCATTCAGTTCGGGGTCCGTGTTATCTGTGTAGATTCCAATATCGTTAACGCCAGGCTCTTGGTATCCAGGAACGTCAAAGTTAAGCATCGCAACTACATTCACTTCCTTATTCCTGTACGCTTGAATTGTCCTTTTGGGAATAAATCCGCTATCCACGAGGGCACGCAATGACTCGAAAATCACAACGGAGCCTGCAGCGTTGTCGTCAGCCCCTACAATTTTTATTGTTTAAAAGATTATTGAAATTAATAATTTTATCTAGTAAACGCTCGCAAGTGTATAATTTCCTCATCTACAATAAAAATGTACCTGGAGCCCGGAAACTTCCACCAAAGATGTTTATCGAATCCTACAGACAAGAAATACATTCAAAAAATGTAATTTACTTACATTTAGCAAGCAGGCATGGGGCAATTTGAGCAGGCAATAATAGTGCAGAAACGTACCTGATGGGCTCCGAAAACAATGACTTCAGACTTCAAATCTGGATCAGCTCCTTCAATTCTTGCAATTATACTGCTTTGCGGCCAAGGATGATGAAAGTCTTCGACGGTGTATGGAGCTGCTTTGTAGCGGAGAAGCGTTTCCTCAATTTGGGACTATATTTAACCGAGAATATTACAGTAAATATTGTCACTTTGAAGTAAAATTAAAATTAATAAAATATTGAAGAGTTTTACCTTCAGCCAATTTTGCGACTGAACCCCAGAATTTCCCTTATAGTAGCGAGTGTGGTAGCTACTGAAATGCTTCACGAAGGATTGAACCCTTTCGCTGTCAATTGCCTTGATCAAGTTTCTTGTCTCATTTTGGTAGCTCAACTCGCAAGGTAAGACTTTGGAAATAATAATTAAGTATTCAATTTTTATTTTTTTGTCAATTAAAATAAAAATGATTTTTAGCAATTGAATTTTACCTGTTTCTCTTTTTACGGGAGGCTTCATAGTTAGAATATCGGTGTGATCTGTAATGTCAATGAAATGTCTGTGCTTCCGAATCAACACAGACCAAATTTCCTTTTCCGACATCCATTTCGCAGGCTCATCAGCACTCGTTTTAATGAGGCGTCTCACAGACTCGAGTGGATTGCTGGATGCCAGCACTCCTAATGAGACTAGCAAAATTGTGCTTGAGAAGTGCTTCATATTATTGTCGTTGTTGGAAAAACAGCTTAATAAAATCAGTGTCAAAGCTGTTGACAAAGTAAAGTGTGATGGGGAACTTCTGTTACTAGCGCTTTTATACCAAGTAATTACGCTTTTTTATACGGTTTTGCAATAAAATTTTGGGATATTGAATAAATTATGGTGTAGTTCATCCGTGAGTAGCGCACTGCACAGACAGTTGACTGCGATCATAAAATTAAGGTACATAATATGCTACAGTTTGTCATGGATTAATTTTACCAAACCTTTTTTGGTTCCGAAGGGCATGATTTGTAGGAAACCCGCATTTTGTGTGTTTAAGTCATATCTGGAAACTAGCAAAAATACTCACAAACAAATCATGCATCAACTTATATCATACCATAAACTCAAATTGTTTTAGTATCAATTAATAGCTTTTTTCCAATTGGGTACGTTGCATGCATGCGTAAAATTTAATGAAAGGACAAGTAACAAACCTTTCATTGAGAGATGAATAATAAGTCAATGTCAATGACGCTGTTTATCTACCGTCCCAGTGCCATATATAGATAATAAATAGACAATACTAACTTATTTTTATAATTCTTTTATTAATTAAGAATAATTTAGAACAAAAATAAGCTAGTAAAGTAGAAGCCAAACATAATAGGACGAATAAGCATTTCAGTTTTACTTGTAACTCTTGCAACTATTTTTTAGACTGTCTGAATTTAATCATTTGGAAAGATACTAATCGCCACGACTCTTCCTAATAGGTCTAATGCGCTTGATTAGCTGGCTCCCCAAGCTCAATCGCAAAGCCTACTGCCAGTTTAAGAAATTCCATGACTTGCTCGAAGCTAATTTGATCAATAGTGTCCCTCGGGGTGTGGTGCAAATTCTGAAATTAATTGGATAATAATTATTACCTCATTGTCTGCAGATCTCCCTGCCATAAAAAATAGGATATATAAATAGAGAATTTACGGAAAGTGGAAATTCAGCAAGGAGAGCCGTAGAATATCCATTCATGGCCCACTGCACATGATCGGAGCAACCTGGAGTGGAAATAGACGACAGTTTCGATTAAGAAACAAAAATTATTACCAAACAAGGACCCCAAAATATTTTACTGCACTAACCCCAACAACTGTTATACTTGACTCCATAGTCAAGGTACACTTCCGCCATGATGGCTAGGAATCCCATTAAATTGGTATCTCCATAGTCAAAGTAGATGCCAATGTCGGTAGTGTTTGGTGGCTGAATTCCAACGCAGTCTATGTTCAGCATTGCCATTACATTCATGTCATTATCTCGGTACTCTTTTGAAATTCCTCTGGATCCATGCATCCCAACTTCTTCCCCTGCATACCAATGAAACTCAATTGTTCTATTTGGAGTGATTCCATTCTCAACGAGAATTCGCAAAGTCTCAAGTACGACAGCGGATCCACTGGCATTATCGTCAGCGCCTTCAAGATATCAGAGAAAATTATTAATTGACTCAACTTTGATGATGTGGAGCGCCATTAATTTTAACTAGGTCAAATTATCTTACCGGGAGCTGATAGTGATGGGTCTCCGTGTCCGTCACTATCCAAATGAGCTCCTAGAATGACCACTTCTGACTTTAGTTGAGGGTCTACTCCTTCGATTCTAGCTATAATGCTCATTTGCTCGTACTCTGGTTCCGCCTGGAATTCTCGGACGGTGCTGTTCCCATTGTAACCTTGCAAAGAATTTTGAATCTGAGAAAGCAGCCACTGTTGTGATTGGACACCATGTTCCGATCTGTAATGTCGGTTGTGGAAGGAGGAAAAGTCTCTAACAAAATCCTCCACACGGGACTGATTTAATGTAGAAATTATTCTTTTGACAACGTCTTGCAGCTTTGGGTAAAGGATAGGAAACGAGCTGCCCGAAACTTCATAATGGAGCTTATTGAAATTACTTTCAGGCTCAATGGGAACGGCACCAATTGCAGCTATTAAAAATCCCACGGAGAGGGACAGTATCAACTTTTGTAGGATCATTTTGCTTAGCTATGCAACTTCACTAGTAAATATAGGATTTCAGTTTCTACTTTCTACCAGGAGCTTTATCTGTGATGGATGCCCAGATATGCAAAAATCTGTCCTATTTATACCAAAATTCTGCCCTGCGATGTAACTTACAAGAGTCGGCTAATGTGCATTTTGCATTTACGCAAGCAGCATTTTCGCAGAAATCACCTCAATCGAACATAAGAAAAGGACATGCGTGAGAGCAGTCAAGAGGATTCCCAAGCCAAATTCTAGATCGAGAAATGATGTGATTTGCTGAATGATGAAGTAATCCGCTCGTTCAGATAGACAAGTTCGAGAGGTTTTAAACACCGCTTTAAGCACTGTTGTCGCAATTCTGATCTCATCGCATTTGTTTCAGAATGGTAAAAACGTAAATCGAGCTCTTGATGTTTGATAGAGAGTGTAATTGCAACATTGCAAGTGCCACTCAACAGACGGTGATATCATTTATTAATTGATTTTCGAAAGTAAGTCTCAGTCTCTGTTTTTGAGCATCCTAATTTACGAATTACGCAATTGCGTTCTATCAAATTTATGGAAGTTCTGAAGTGTGGACTGGTTTGATTATTTGGATTATTAAATTGTTCATGCTATTGTCAAGTGAAGATGTTATTGAGTAGTGAGACCAGTTGTAAATGTCAATTGCTTACACAGAATATAATTCAATAACAATTGACTTACTAACTGAAGTGATGTGCTCATCAGTGCTAATAGTCTACGTGCGTAAGGTCTAAAAGGCGTTGGCTGAGCTTTTGAAATTGCTTAAGCTTATTTTGAATTTTGAAATTGATTGGTTATTTGTAAATGGCTTTTCTAACACTGGTGATGAGCTAATAGGTTCGTTAATAAAAAATATCGAAATTCATGTTAATTGCATGATGTAAAGGTAAGTAAAATAATGCGAAATTGTCAACTGGAATAATTTTATTTATAAACTTCGAAAGAACGCTGTAAACGTAGGGATGCCTTATTATATACTGGATAAGAATAGTAAATTATTTTCTAACCATTTAAATTGGCTATGAATAACCAGAAATTAATTTTTGAGGCTGGAGCTGGTGCTGTAAGCATACCTAGTTTCCACTCTCCAATTCAAATGCGTTTATCATGCGTTCACTGGCCTTGAAAAGATCTTCACTCATTTTAAACCCGACTGGAAGCGTTAGTGCTCAAATTGCCACATCCCATTTCCAGGACATATTTTTGGTAGAAAGCTTCCGAATCGCAACTTATTTCAGTAGACCCTACAGAATAGTTATCAACAGAACATGTATCATTTGCTGTTTTCGTTTTGCCGGCTTTATATGCTTCCAACTGCAGCATTACAATAGAATATGTTGCCAGCAATCCAACTACCTACAAAGTCAGTAAATTTAGTTAGCAATCGCCATGTTAACTGCA
>JAHZND010001137.1:0-14634 GCA_027744115.1 Acrocyrtus sp. NNG-2020
AACCGTTGCGGGAAGGAAAAAAAACTTTGACTTTTGACTTTTTTGTTTTTCCTCCCTTTCCTTCCGCTTTTTACAAGGATTTTGTACGAGTTATATTCATTTCATACTTTTCAAAAAAGGAGAACTTACAAGATCCGATAATGTTTTCTTTAAAGTTAACAAACCGAACGGATGAGTAGACGAGAGAATTTTTTTTTCGTGTGGATATGTATGCTGGAGAGAAAGTTTTTTTTTTCCAAAGTGAAGCTTTAGATTTCATTATGAACGGGAGAACGGCTTCATTTGTTGATTAGGAGGAGGATGATGGAAAATGTCTGGATTGGATTTGGCTTTCTCTCCTTTCTCTACCATGGAAAGGAGGACATGTACGGGAAAAAAAGGGAAAAAATTCTTTCTTGATTGGATCCCTCCTCCAGTTAACTACTTGTGCAGTTTGGAATGTGTACAAGGGGAGAATGCGGATTGAAGGGAGACAACTTTTCCTGGAATTTTTTTGCCATGTCCCATTTGACACTTGACGTGTGACGCTGACAGTGACGTTGTCCGTCAACGTCAGTGATATAAAATAAGCTTAGAATGTTTTTCCCAAAAAATATGTAGTTTTGCCACCAAAGCAGTATTTAATTTGCAGGTTTTAAATTGTAATTATATATTGCATATGTAGTGCACCCTCAACTTTCGTGCCTGGAGGAGTGATATGAAGCTAAAAAAATGAGTTTATTTTTTTGTCGTGAAAAAAAGGGGGTCTGTAACTGAGCAAAAAGGAGAAAAAAAGCAAACTTCCAGTTTGCAAGAAAATGATGAAAAAGAAGGGAGAAAAAGGACAAACTTAATTAAATCCTTGACAAACAGCAGTACACTTGTCAGAAGACCAAAAGGAGAAAAAATATAAAAAGGGTTATAGAAAAAATATGTGTACAAAATAGATCACTAAAATATACGGAGAAAAATATATAAAAGCCACTTTATTATTAGTTATTTAACCAAACGACAAAAACAAAAAGACTGTCATGGTCTCCCTCTCCCACTCTTTTTTTTCTCTTGTTAGTCCATCTAATTTTCTGCTTTTCTTTTTTTCCCTTTCGGAGTGGCTGGAGAAAGATGGATTTTCTCAAGTGTTTTTGATCTTTCCATGTTTTTTGTATAATTTTTTTTCGTCTTCATCAAAACAAAAAAAAGTTTTTTTTCCTTTTCCTTTCTTTCTATTTGAGAAATTCTTTTTTATCATTTGAGCAGCCCATTCATAATAACGTCTTTATAACTTTATGACTTTTGATCCGTTATGGTTGACTGGACGAGAAAAATGTACTTAATTTGTAGCACACTGCTGATTGTGATAGGTTCCCTCTCCTCTCATCTTTATGTCAAGACCGATCTTCGTTTCCACAACACAAAAAACAGAACTAGCTGCTTTGCTAATCCCGTCATTAAAGCCATATTTTTGCAAGAATCCTACAATCCAACCAGATGAAAAAAAATATATTTTTTTTCTGTTCCAGTCAGGTCAGTTAAAAAAACCAGCCAACTCTTAAGATGTCTTAATCATTTGGTGATCATCCTAAATTAAATATTAAATTGCTGTCTTTTGCCATGTTCAGAGTAGAACGTCATTATCAGTAAGCATCTTCATTTGAAAAAAAAACAAAAGCAGCCCTAAACTTGATTTCTTTCCTTCAGCAATCCTTCTCTTTAAAAATAAACTTTTTTTCATTTCCCTGAAAATCTTTGCCCTCCCTCTGCCAACCAGCATTAAATATTTTTGTGTTTACCCACAAAAAAGAAATCATGAATAGAACACGACACTCATTTTTTTCCACTGCCGCATCCAAAACTGTACAAAGTAAAGGCATAATAATATTAACTGTTTAACAACTCTCTTTTCCCGGAAAAAAAAACTTGACAAAAAGTTGGAAAAAGGTACTTTTTTTACTGGAGAGTTGTTTTATAAGTCTGAAATGCTTTTATAAGGGAAAAATTGGTATCCTTTCTCTTCATCTGCCATTTCTATATTCTTCCAATCTCTCTTTCACTCTTTCTCTCGTACTTTTTCATACAATTCTCCTCTTTTCTTTAACACTTTATGAGAGGGAATGTGTGTGTGGAGCGGAATTGGTGTGCTTAAGCTGTACCCAAGCTTTTCCCTTTCCCCAGTTCTTTGGTAAGACTGTTTGTGTTAAAGTTATACTAAGGTTATTTCTCTCTCTCTCCTTTCCATCTCTCTCCTTTTTTTCTATGTCGAGGAAGGACCCATCAAAACGCATGACACATGTCAGTCACAGATACTCACACATACTAACAACAAGACTGAGGCTTGGAGCGCTGCTCCATTCCTTCTTTTTCTCATCTATACCAGAAAAATACTCACTTCCACTCTCTCTCTTTTTCTATGTATTTCTCCCACTCTTTTATTGTATTATGTTCTGATAATAATGTTTTTAAGGAAGAGAGTGAGAGAGAGAGAGTGAGAGTGTTTTCATAAAGCGCTTTTTTCCACTTTCTTTGTATAGTTTTCTCCTTGCTGGTTTCTTCGTCATCATCAACGGTCTAGAATTGATTGGGGTGATGGTGATGGTGCTGCTGGAGAGAAAATGTGAATGTGGATGTGGAGGTACAGCGGTGGCTATGTACCAAAAAAAGAAGTAGTTAGGAAGTGGAGGTGGTGCATAAAGTGACTACTACGCACGGAGGTGATGCTTTACTAGTGCTTATGCGAACAAAATCTGGATTGGATGGGTATGTCCTAATAATGCTTTCCTATTTTTGGGTTGATGCAGATGAATGAACTGATTTAGAGCTGAAAATGCAAATTTAATCAGTGCGAATTTTCAATTTTACCGCAGTAGACTTTACAACTTAAACAAGTTCGGTTAAAATCTTACAATTAGTAATTATGAATCCTCCAACGTCGTCTTTGATAACTTTAGCGGCCCAAACATTTTTTAAAATTTTACCGTACTGCTTAAATAATATTAGATTCCTGTTGAATTTTTATTTCCGCGATGTAATGATTATGATTATAAGTAGATTGCGTTGGAATTGCAGTAAAGATGACTAATAATTATGGCCGGAGAAATGGTTTCAATGAGCTCCCACAAATTTCTATTTAAAAAAATACTTTTTACTTACATTTCATCCGCTTAGGGCAATCTTGCTTTCTTCGAGGCATCTTGAACTCCTTGGCTTTTGATTGACCTTGCTTTTGAAATTAAAAGTCGTTGCTTATTCTTGTCTTCTGATTTCTCCTTGTTTACCTATTTTTAATGTCTCAGAAATGTTCTATAGCTATTTTTGCAGTTTCCTTCTAAACAATTTTTAGATTTAGTTTTTCACACAGCGTATTCCATCATCACCGTCTTAGAACACCGCCAGTTCGCAATGAACATTACTTGCATAATATCCTGTTATGACTTTTACAAGCTTGTTCGTTTACAGCACGAGGGAAACGTTCACTTCTCTCAAGGAAGCTTTTATACTGTGATCTATTTGCTTCTTGCTCCTGTTGCTTTTTTTGCTTTGCAAGGAGAAACGTGCCCAAGCTCCTTTGTTTCCTTTTGCTTCTTCTCCAGTTCAGCTAAAATAATCTGTTCTTTCTCAAAACTTCTTATTTTTTCATAGTTCCATAACCAAAAAGCCACTTTCCCGACTACTGGGTGGTAAATAGTTCACTTCTCCATTAAAATCGTTCCAGTAAAAATCGTCACAACCTGCCCACTCCCATTAATGGAAAATCTCTTTTTCCGCTCTAATCAGTTCTAATAAAAACAATTTCACCAGCAGTACAAAACCTCGTTAAATTGCCAGAACTTTTTCTGCGCCACATTACCATCCCAATTATTACTTTTGACGAGCCACAAAAAATACTCGCTAACTGTGTCCGCTCCGCTCTCACTTCTCATCGAATTGTTCCAGCCATTTTCCTTGATAGGCCAGGTTGGCATTAAACATCGTGTACCAATTTAATCACCATCTTCATCGCCACTATCACCATGTTCAGTGCTGGCCGTACAACGATAATAAGTGGACATCATGATTATACGATTTTAGTTTGATTGACTTTCGTCTTTTATTCATCGGTCGGATTAAGGAAAAGAGAATTCTTTTTTGGATTGACGCTATTCAACCAGGAACCACCTTCTTTTCACTGTCATTCCATTAAAGTCAGAAAGGAGCACGTTGTCAGTCAACAAAAAGAATATTGAAGAAGTGGGCATTAGAGGACGACTCGTCATCAAATTCAAGAAAAAAAATAATATAAAACGGAGCACACACGAAAAACTCGAAACAAACAAAGTCGAAGAATTTTCTCGTCCTTCTCACTACTGTCACCAGAGCATGCACGTCAACTCTGTTTGATTATGAGTTTTCTCTCTTTTCTATGATAGCTGACGAGTGACGATGACAAAAGTTTGATGAGGAGGAATATATAAATATTCTCGAGCACTACCAAACAAACTCAGTTTTCATATGGAAAAGTGCAACGCACTACTTTCGTAAAGTCATCAATCTGCGAGGAACGAAACTGCTATTAAGTTTAATTCCTTTTTTTCTCTTCCTCGCTGTCAATGAAGAAGTAGTTTCCTATTATTTCTTTTATTCTTGTGGATGACTGACAAGTCCTAAAACTTGTCAAGTGTTTCTGAGTTGATTGCTTCAGCTTTTTTTTCTTTCCCTCTTATTGATGTTAATATTGATGAAAGTTTTAGTCGTCGTCACTTGATTATACAAGGCCTGGATATTTTCCAGGGCTTTAATCCTTTATTTCGAGAGATTTCAACGGAGAAAAGTCACTTACAAAGTTACACAGTTTTTTAATACTGTCGCGGGTAAAGTAGGATATATGCTGCACGTGCAAAAACGGAAAAAATGTGAATATGTTTCCGGTGTTTTTTGCATGCGAGATTTGTGTTCACGTGTTTTCTGGAGAAATAGAAAATACTGTGTGTTTATATATGTGCGTGTACTAAAAAAACTGTTTTTTTATCGGGGAAAACTACAAGTGTGCATGTGCATTTGTAGCTGTGTGTGAGTGAGTGAAGTTGAATGAAAAATTATCGGGTTCACTCCGCAAGACAGGGGGAATGTGCCAGTCTGAGTTTTCAATGTGGAGGGTATAAAATAGGAAAAGCACGAGTGTATGTGTAGCTCTCTCACTCTCATGAGAAGAGATGTTGTCTGTGTGAGACCTACCTGTCAACTGATCGTCAAGTCAATGATGTTACGCTACACACTCACCACACCACCACCACACCAAAACAACCCAAACGAGTACAACGTTTCTGTGTTGTACCACGAAGCACACACACACAAGTGAGAATGGGAGGCTGCTTTTGTAACAGGAGAGAAGAAGTGAGGAACGCGGACGAGTCTTTTGAGGGAAAGAGTGAAATGCTCTGCTATGCTAAAAAAGGAGGAAGCGGTTGTTGTGTAGAAAGAGCCGGAGAAATGGAGTGACTTGTGAGAAGCAGAATGAATAAGATCTGGCTCTTCTGGCTCTTGCTGGAGCTAATACTTGCGGGTGTCGGGAATCGTCAGACTGTGTATTTTGTGTAAAGAGGAGAAGAGTGAGTGAGCGAGCGAGCTGGTGAGCTGCTACTCTCCAGTCATTTTCATACGCTTTAAGCAAAACTGCTGCTCGTAAGAGCAAAAGCCACCAGAGCAGAAGGCCAAAAGCTGCAAGTGGAGACTGGAGACGCTGGAGCTTTCTTTTAAATTCTTTGTTGCTGACGGAAAAATGCTGCGTTTGGTTGGGAATGAATGCGGAAAAAAGGGGTTTCTTTTGAGGGTGCTGATTGGGATTCGGTTTGGTGGTAAGGTGAAATGCTACTGTTTACTGTGCACTCAAAAATATGCATCCGTCCGGTTAGTGTCATTTGCTTATGCGTGAGGTCGTCATTGTCACGGTGCGCTATAACCAGCTCTCGCTTTTCGTATTACCTACTCCTACCTTCAATGAGACAACATTTACTGTTACAAATTCTAAACTACATCGAGACAACATCTATATTAATTTGTGGTACCTGATGGTATATTTTATTTTAGCAGCGTTTAAGTTAACAAAAATCTGCCTATTGTTCGTTATGATATGATAATAAAATTAATAATCAGATATGTTTGAACTTTTAACTTAGAAGTAATGATTTTCCTCATAATAAAACTATACAACTTTACTTTCAGAATTTACTCTCCTTCCTCTGTGGATCTATCACTCATCAGAAAAAGGGACGCTGACATGTCAGTAGCACTAGCTCTTTACCGAATTTCTGCCGGTGCGGTGAGTGATGGGTGTCCAAACTCACAAGTCAGTCACTCACAAATTGTCAGCCGCATATTATCCAGACTGGAAATTAACTTTTTTCTGGAGAAAAAAATCACCCCTTTTACAGCAGCAGCACAGCAATTTTTGTGGAAGGGTAAATGAAAAGTTTGGCACCAAAAGTATTTAAGCGCTTTCACTAAACATTTCCAGGCAATTCAAGCTTTTCATCAGAGTGCTTTGCGTGGGATCTCTAAATGCCAGGACTGCACAACGTTTGTGCTTGATGTGAATCTGATGCCTTCTCCTAGCATTTTCGCCGAGTGAAGCTGACCCTGCGTTTTCTCATCTGGATGATGGACAGATCGAAGTGTGGATGGAGTGGTGCATGGTGCTGATGTGCAGGGACACATGCAGCCGAAGTAAATTCATGTCTGTCTCAATATCCAGCTTTAGGCAGACACAATCTTCCCTCCGCATTTTTTAAAAACATGCTGATTTTATAAATTGATGTGCTTCACCTACATTGTAGGATCATAAAAAGTGATATCAACTTTTAATTAGAGATTGTGTTTCGCGGAATGATTGTCATAAGGTAAGCAACCCGTCATATGAAAGAGCAGGTTTCAAAGTATAAGCAAACTGATTAGCAGGTTGTAGGTGTTTTTAATTACAAAGAATAACTGAGGGTGAAAAACGAAGAGAGGCAACTCTGCATTATCACTGTCATGGAGAGACGAATGAGCAAATTTTCAGAATTTTTTAATGCGAAGGGATCGGACCGATGCTGGTTGGTTGGATTTTTTTTAGCCACTATGAGACCGGTAGTGTATAAACAACACTTACCTTTTACTGCAGTTTAAATAAGAAATGTCGCAAAAATTGCAAATTTACATTTTTTCACATTTCTCTTCTGTCACATTATGTCATTCAATTTACACTGCAGTTAGGCACCATTCCTCCAACTGGATTTTAGGCGCAGTCTGTAGCCTATACTGCTACAAAGTAAGCACCTTTCATAAACTGTCAATTGTCACTCTCACAGTCAGACAGAATGGAAAAGGGTGTGATGGTATGACGGTGTGAAGGAACAAGACAGGTATTTGAATATAATTTTGCTGCACGCCCCCACACAAAAATGTGAGCTTACAATTCCTCTATAGCTCATAGCACTGCACCCAAGAACAACAGAAACAGATATGCTACATAACTCACTACAGATTTTAAACAATAGGCATATAAGGTGTGTGAGAAGAGGAAAAGGTAACTTCAAGACTTCTTCAAGATGTGACGGCGATAATGATGATATTATGTCTGCTCCAATGTGACAAGTGATCATTCCTTTTCTCTTGCCCCTTTCTGTCCACTCATCGTGTTCCATTTTGCTCACAGTCAGCTGAAAAGGAAACAAGCGCAATTCTTTTCTCACAACAAAAACAGCTCGCGTATCAAAACCCCTTCATTATTATATCCTACCAAGCATAATTTATCAACGGCAGTGTCCATCTCTTCCCAAAGCAGTATATCACATGTCATCATATAAAACTTTTACGTTTCTCAGGCTTATCCACAGTCTTAAGCCCTTAAAAATTCCTGTACATGGACAAAAGTTGCGTTATTATATTCTCACTCATCAAAAGTCAGTCACTGTCAGCGAGCCCAAGCTTTGGATTTTTTTTTCACTTTGATCACTTCTGAAAAAGGTATCATTTTCGTCTTTTCAGGCTGTCCATTTTCTTAAAATGATGACGGTATGATGACGCCTTCAAACAATAAAAAAAATCAGTTCTTTCATCTACACGTATACCTTTTTGTATGGGCTAATAAGCCCAAGTGTTAAAAATTGCACTGTATTTGTTTGCCCAGTGAATAGGATATAAAAAAGCATGTCCATTTAGAGCACTTCCCCCATCAATCAAACACTTTTACAAAGCAGTGAGCAATTACTTTTGCTCCTGGGCTGGAAATTACTAGCGCTAACGCGTAGCGCACAAAAATCACAGCTAAATGAAAAAGCTCTTTAAAAATACCATTATCATTACACCATCACCTTTTCTTCTCAAAAATTATGTAGTCTTTTGCGCACTGATCAAATATGGCTAATTTGCCTTGAAGCAACTTAAACCATTTTCCCATTCATTATTTCACCCTCTAAAAATACCATTTTTTGCATCTCCTTCCAAAAAAAATTCTTTCCACTTTTATTCGCCATGAATAAACTACATTCTAGGGAGTGAATTGTCAAACATAATAATAATCACAATCATAGCCAGTCGAAGATTCACTTTATAAAACCGGAGAACAGGAAAGAAAGACAGCACACCGGCATTAGAAAAAAAGCACCTGTTCCTCCTCTCCATTTTCCCTTTTCCAGCTGAAGAAACGCAAAAAAATCTCCAAAATAAGCCTATGAATCCTCATAACAAGCCTATTTCAATAATGCACATATTCATAGGTGAAGGCATAAGGCATCTGGTTGAAAAAAAGGCAAGGAAAAAAGGCCTTTTCCCTTTCGTTTTTTGGTTACTCTTTTTTTTCCACCGAAGATGATGAAGATAGTAGGAGCAAAAGAGACGGGAATGAATGCAGGGGATACCTCAATTTTTCACTATTACTCTCCTCCGCTCAAACAGCGTTGTCGGTGTGTGTGCGCCGTGCTGTTTCGAGAAGGAGACTGGGAAAATAAAAAATCTCTTTCTAGTCAAAATGGACAGGAGAAGATCTTAATTATGCCTTAATCCTACATATATGCACACATCACCACACCACCACCACCACTTTTTTTTATGTGTGAATATGTTATCCCGCTTGTTATACACATTTTCTGAATACTCTTAAGCGTGAAAGGAAAAGCCGGCAGCTACTTTTTCACTTTTCATTATTTGTCTTCACTTGATTACGGAGATGGTGATAGAAAAGAAACAAAATATTTAAAGTACGCTGTCTACCCGTGGGAATCTGCCTTTTGTGATATATGCAGGAAAAAAATCAGTTCAACTTATTTACTTTGCATAGGCAATATGAAATGCTCAATTATAGGATGCTGCTGTGCTCCTGTTGTCTTCCTCCGAATTATTTAGAAGGGATCAAGATGCTTACGGTGAGATGATGATAAAGACTAAATTTTTGATGTTGAATGAAAAACTTACGTGGTCATGTGCTTTTTTTACGGTGGAGAGGGAATCGTGAAATTTTGAGGATTTGGATAGCAGATCTGACTCACTTTTCACTCTAATCCGTAGTTCATTGTTGGGAGTGATGAGGTTTTTCTCTTTCTCATTTCCTCACTTTTTGACTAACTGATGTGTTGTGGGTGACAGCTTCAGGTAATTTTTCATTTATTGAGGTTTCCCACTTTGATTTATGCTGATTGTCTCGTTTTTTTCTCTCTTCTTAGTCTTGGGGAAAAATATATATTCTCAAGGTAAGTGGAGAAGGAGATTGGGAAAGAAGCTGAAAAAGGTTAATAAATATTATACGGAATATGAATGGCTTCTGATGAAGAAGAGAGAAATAATGTGGATGATGGCGGTTATGTTAAGCTGCCGCTGCTTGCTCAAAATCCCTATGAATGTGTGTAATTTTCAGTGTCTGACGGGGAGGAGGATGTGATGATGATGATGGGAAGGAGATGGGAGATTTGTTCGTGATTGTCAAAAATTGGTAGGATCTTATCGGGAGTGTCAAGCGGAAAATATATGTGCTTAGCTGCAAATCTTATTTTGTTCTGGGCGAGTAGTTCTGAAACTCATTTTTTGGTGGATAGGTAGAAATAAAATATTGTGAATATATTTGGGAGAGTACTAATTATTTTAGTAAATGAGTGGGGTGCAGGAGGAGTAAGAAAATTAAGAGGTCGATATTATTGGTTGTGAAGATCTGTACGTGTTTGCATTACACCGTTGCCTACTAGTTCATATGCCGCAAAACATAGGAAGTAATTTTGCATCCTGTCGTCTAATTTAATCAATTTAGTTAATGTCGTCATTAGCTCAATATGCACTTTAGTTTTTGTCCACTCTCCGAAAATAAAGCAGCCAGAACCATTTAAATATTTCTCCCCTTTTGTTTTTGTCCCTGTTTAAGCTTAAATCTTCCACGGATCTTTTCTCCTTACTGCGCAATTGCGTATCTCCCGTAAACTACATTTTTTGCTCTGCAATAGTACTACAGCCGCCTTCTTTTCTCCATCCCCTACCACAATCACGTGAACTAAACCCCCGAACATTAAATAAAAACTACTTTAATCCATCAAAAGCAATATATTTCACGATAAACGTAACGAACATGATCCATCCCATTAACCCATCACGTCACATCATTATACATGCTATTTATATTTTATGTCGGAATACACGCCAAATAACTACAGCAGTTCTCAGAGCTTTTTTCCTCTTTTAAAAAAAGACGGCAAATCATAAAAATACTTTTTAACAAAGTTTAAAAAAGATTCCTTCTTT
The DNA here is from genome assembly GCA_027744115.1 of Acrocyrtus sp. NNG-2020. Classification (NCBI taxonomy): domain Eukaryota; kingdom Metazoa; phylum Arthropoda; class Collembola; order Entomobryomorpha; family Entomobryidae; genus Acrocyrtus; species Acrocyrtus sp. NNG-2020. The sequence goes on from JAHZND010001137.1 coordinate 10,714, forward strand.
TTTCTCTGTGTCTCCTTCTTTTTATGAGTTTGTGAGTGATTACAAATACTTATATGATTATTACTAACTACCACACATAAAACGCATTACAGCAAGCATATTTTTTTTCTACTCTTTAGTACCTCTCCACAATTAAACAGCACCTCTTCCCTCTTGCAGTTCACCACCTCAACCCTTGAAAGAAACTCCTCTCGTCGTCATATAGGATTGCGCATCTTTTCCTCTTCATCATCATAATCTAATGCACGACATGACATGATCATATTATATATTAGTCTTCTTTTTCCTTCACATAGGCTCTTCATAAATTACAATATTACTCATTTTATCTGTCTCTCCCTTTGTATATTTTTCCTCTGCTATGTGTTGATGAGCGAAGCTCTAAAGAGAAAATTATTATTTATTCTACACGGGCACTGCTAATGTTTGGTGGGATGCTGGTTTCAAAAATAAGAATACACATTTCCTTTGGAAAATGATGAAAAGCAGTATATATAACAGAGGAGGAGTAGAGCGAAAAAAAAGGAGAGAAGAATAGATTAGAATTATATATATATCTCTAATATATAATAGGTTATATAGCATAATATATTCTAAAGTTTTTTAAGCTGTTAAGCATTCGAGGCAGTTTTTAGTTGCATCGCATCGCGCATCATCCATCCATCCTCGGTATTACCATGTACACGTAATTTTCAATGGACCTTCATCGCGTCTCCTCTTTATTTCTCGCCCCCTGTAAAATTTTTTGACAGATTTATGAGCGACATGTTTCAAAAAGAGAGAGAGACGACGAACGAATATAACGAAAGGGCCAAAAAGAGGAACACCATTTTACCATTTACACATGGCTTAGTAGGAGAGAAAAAAAATTTTTTGTGCTCCATTCCAACAACCAAACCAACATATATCAACGGCAAGTCATCTCGTGAGAGATAGATGTGTTTTTGTGCACTCCTCTCGTCTTCTCTCACTCTCGTCTACGGAGGGCATGAAGCCATATAAAGTTTGTTGAAGCTGAAGAGAGTTCTTTTTTTCATTTGGGAAGTTATAGTATTTTATAGTCATTTTTGTGAAGTAGCAGAAGTGACTTTTATAGGGATGGATTATGCACTCTCTTGCGCTATAGCGCAGCTTTTTTTACTAGCTATTATTTTTATTACGGATCTATTTTTTTTATATCCTCTCCCGGTTTTCTTAGCCCTGATGAAATGCATAAGTTAAATATTAATAATTTTGTTAATGTGATAGTCTGATATGATGTGATGTGACGGTTGGCAATAATAATAATTTGGCATAGGATGGCATCCCAATGGCATCCATATATTTTCTTTTCTAGCAACTTCATCTTCGTCTCATTTCAGAAAAAAAATTAAAAATTATTTAAAAAGGGCATGCGAAAAAATAGTCTCCTTCTGCTAACGACAAATATTAGCTGAAATACAAACGACACGTTTTCCTTTCCACTTGACGAATGACGGGATGTGATGATGAGGCCAAGAAAAAATACCAACATTCCACCCGAGAGACTTGCAGCCCTGTGTGTGAGTACTACAAAGTATGCAGCGATAAAGAAACAGAGGCGGAAGGCATTTTCAATTTCTAGAAGGAGGAGGAAAAAGGCTTCTCCTTCTCGTCATAAAAATGTCGTGGTAAGAGCACAGCATGAACATGACACATGGTATTTCCCTTGCAATCATAGACTAAAAAATCTTTAAACTGCGAAAAGTAAATAGTTTTTTTTGTGATGGCAGCCTTTTAAATTGTTTTCTGATACGGTTCGGACATCCAAAATATAAAAAAGCATCGCTTCTGCGAAAACATAGTATAAATGGATTACATTTGTAAAAAATAATTTGTTTTTTAGGGTGGCTTAATTCAGCCGACTATGCATAGTTCACGTACACCAAACAATCTCACTCTGAACTAGAAAAAAGGAAAAAATTGACTTGTTCATTTTCTATTATTATTGTGATTATCTTCCGCTTTACAGGTTGAGGTGAAGCGCCGACCTCCACTGCTCGCGAGTGTGTTGTGCCAAGCCGCTGCTAAAAGACGCTTCTGCAGACGCTGATCACGATGACTGCACTTGTTTACCTGGCCGATTCCGAGTCAAGTGCGAGAGTCGTCTGTGCTTTATTAGCGAGCTTTTTTCCCAGTGGCTTCCCTACACATTTATTTTATTATACACACCGCAACGGAGAGACTCTGTGTGTACAACAGCTCTGAGCATTGATTCCTGTCATGTCAGTGTCAATTTTTACAGCGAAAAAAAATTACATAGGAAGAGAGGAAGATGTAAATATAAAGAAGGTATCCAATGCAGATTTTTTTAAAACGCACGATCTAATAAACTGATAAAAATGCAATAAGATTGTATTGGAGAAAATATTCTTTTCGAGATCTACCATCTCCCAATCTACCCCTTCCATATTTTTTCCTGAGTCAATATGAGCACGTACGTAGAAGCTTGACCATATCATTTCTTTCCTATTTTTATTTGACCTGAACTTACAATAGACTGCCCAGCCGACCACCTTGATATCGGCTTTTTTTTCTTGTTCTTCTGTAGGAAAAATAATAATTTCTTTTCTCTAAATACAGAAAATGCATTGCTTTCGTCTCACAAAAATACCCCTATTTATAAGAACAAGCGTGATAGGAATGGCCACATATAGAAAAATATGCTCAATATAGGCAACCATATATTTTCACATAAACTGCCTTACTTTTTCTTTGCGGGAGAGAAAAAGGCACAACTGTTTTTTGTAGTAAACTCTCGGCTCTTACTCACACACACACATACACTCTCTGCGCTGGTATGAAGAATAATTTAGATTTTTTTTCTAGGGAATCCATTTTGAGTTATTTACGACAATTTTTTGATGATGAAGAACCCTTTTGGTTCCTCCTATTTTTTGCTGAGAAGACGAGAGAAAAAGAAAAGAAATAAATCCAGATGGATTGATGATGAAGATGATCACATCCTCTCATTCTCTCTTTTGCTGATGATCATCCCGCTTTTTCCTCTCATAACTTGTAGTCGTCGTGATCCTAAAAAAATAACGCTTGCACAACTCACACAACGCGTCCACGTAGCAGTGGAATTTTTTATTCTGCTTTCCTTCTGTAAAATTTTTTTTTGTGTACCGAGGGAAAAAATAAGTATTACAATAACTTTTAACATCATTCCTGTCCATCGCAGCGTCCGTCCTCCTCATTCCATCTTGGCTTAGATTATGTCTTTTTGCCCTTCTCTCTCCTTCTCTCTGCTGTGACCAGCATCTTTTCCTGTTGAAGGAAGAAGAAAAAGAGGAGGCATCACGAGTGTCAAGTTCTGATAGATATATTACACATTATTTTCCCTTTGACTAGTTAAAAAAAAGCAGATGCAGATGCGAGCGAGATCGGATCCAACCTCATTCACATTCTTTTTTTCCTCTGCGGATGAGCAGAGAAGGGCATAAATACTCAGAAAAAATTATTATTGAGATATGGCCATGACGCTTCGAGAAAGAACAAAGAACCGAGAATCCATTCTTTCCCTGCGTACTGTGAGCATTATTGGATTGAATAATATTGAATATTGATTGAGCTTCATGATTCATGGTAGGACACATGAGCAGCCACGAAAAAAAATGCAAGAAAGGGAGTATCGCACAGAAAAAATAATATTTTTAGGTAAAGTGTGAGGAAAAAAACAAGCAAATAAATTTTGTGTGGTTTATAATATATTTTCCTAAAAGATAATGCGCCATCTTAAAGATAAAATTGTAATCCAATAGCGTTGAGTTCGAGCAGCACCGGTGTGGTCAGTGCTTTTCTTAGAAGATTTTTTCCTATTTTATGTTGGTAATGATCAGAATAATCTATAATTTGACCACAGTTATTTATGTAGGCACAATTGCAACAATGCAATTTACA
>JAHZND010001138.1:0-16158 GCA_027744115.1 Acrocyrtus sp. NNG-2020
ATTCGTTAACGATTCTATGCGATAACTCTCTCGATTATTTAAAGCGATATCGCAGAGATCAGAGCGATCTCTGCCCACTGGGACGTGCTGTACGTGTACAAGCTGCAGCTGCGGTGCAGTTGGTATACTTAAGCCATTCAAAAAAAGTCGTGGTCTTTTCTTTTCTAAGGAATCCGAACAAGCATACCACAAAACTTGTTACCGCAGCGCCAGTACCACTCACTCGGCGCAGTTTCAACTCTGTATATGCAGTGATGAGTGCTACGTCTTTGCTACCAACATTCTCAACCTCTAACTATTCGGAAACTTTCCCCGCAAAATTAAGCAACAAAGAAATGTAATAATTAAAAGTGCTTTCCCACTCTGTTATTACTCTCTTCGCTCCATGCCCCGTTCACACAAACAGATTTCTTACAAGGAATCCTACTTAACCTTCCTTCTGCGCCGCTCCACACCCCTGCTAACTTTTTGGTCGTCACCAATATAATTTCCCACGACAATCCGCCGCTACCACATACAAAAAATTTGCCGTTTTGCTAACGGGAATCCTCCAATCCTCTTGCGTGCAAATGCTTTTCATGTGCTGAGCAATAAAATACATTATAGATAGTTTTAGACAAATATGTTACAGGCGGGGAAGAGCAACCTAACTACCGCGTAACAAGTAAACACATTCGCCCTAATCCCTATGAAAGACCTACGTTTTTGCCAGTGGGTACGTTCTTTTTATACACTAGTATAAAGAAGTTAACAAGTAATTACCTTCTTTTTCTAACAAAAGCCTTACTATAGTTTTAGTAACCGGAGATCTGAGATCTTGTAACCAGACCACACTTGAAACTAGAATGGAAAAAGGACATCCAGAAAAGGACAATTATCATTTGATGCTTGTGCTTCTCAGCTTTACATACACATTAAAGAAAGAACGAAAAAGGCTACTGGTAACTCCCCAATTTTTCACTCTTCGGATTACCACTACCACTATGGAGTGAGATACCACTATGGCTATCACGGTCGTGGTATTCACAAGTTATGAAAGGAGGTAACCTACGTGTAAGTTCTACTTTTACCTTTGTCAAGAAAACTTACTCATTTTACTTTCACTTTACTTTTCGCTCTACACGTCCTGGTTTCTCGGGAAAAGATTTTGGGTCAATGCAAATCATTCATTCTGTACCACATTACAAACGAGACTGTCAAAAATGTTCCTCACATTACTACAAAAGCGTAGCCAAGAGTTAGAGTAATAGTCATTACTTCCTTTCCCGAATATGTAATAAAGAAAATCTTTAGCAACTGGGAAAATTGCAACCGGAAGTTCGCCAAAGTCATCATTTATATTATGAATGCAGTGCTCATGCTTTTTGTGAATAAACAGAATACGATTCCACTCCGTATGCTCATGGTTTCACTGTCGGAAGTTTGATAACAGAATAGTAGCACGTTGTTTCATTTTATCTCCCCTTCCTTCCCCCATTCTTTGTACTACTGCATCACCATTAGGTATCTTTTCTCTTTCCTATCTGAAACAGTCTCGAATAGGATATGAGACCGGGGCTATCCGCATCTCGATCATCTTCCCCATCTTACAGAATGTAGCCTCCCAACTCCCAAACGAGCAGAAAATATATCCAACAAAATTTTCTGAATTTCATTTATACTCTCAACTTTCCAGTTTTCTCCAACATGTTCGAAAAGTTGCCACACCGAGCACCAAGAACGACCTGCAGAGCATACTAAAAACTAGCTTGCCTCCCTACCATCATCATAACTTAGATTGAGGTTCCGCCTCCTCTCCGTAAATAACAGCAATACATGTCATTTGGGCAAGATAGGAAGCAAAACAGTAGCAAAAAAACGCAATACGTAATCTACAACATCACAGGAGTTCCACCATTCTGCCAACTCTATCATCAACATCGTCATCTCTTTATCGGCTCCTTGATGAGCTGATATAATACATACGAAGGTTGTATTACGGCCACGGTTCTTCTAGATTATTATGTTTTCATGCTAAACTTTTATATATACCTACATACATACATAAGCATAATATGCAATCTACAGAGAACGGGACGAAACTTTGTGAAACATTACAGCAAACCAATTTTTTGCCGATTCCTTTCTCTGTATTTTCCAGCTTTTGTAGAATAAAGTGGGAACTACAAACGAAGTGCTTTCCTTTTATCATAAGTCACCCGATTTGTAAGCAGCAAGAGCAGACTACATTAAGGACTATAGGCACCTTAGACTTTATATAGGTAGGCGGATAAGGCTTCGGAGCTTCAAACTTTCAGTGATACTTCCAATACTAGTTCATCTCCAGAATACGTATTTATAATATTGCAAGTCACTTTGCAACTATTTCCATCATTTTTGCTTTATCGGTATGCATTTTACGGAAATGAGAATACAACAAAAAACGTTGCGGGTAGAGGCAGAAAAAAACTGATGAAAACGGAGTCACTAATAGGAAATATCGATCGTAAAAAAGAAGTGAAAGGTTTTCTCTCTTCATCTTTCTTCCTTTCATCCTACACTTCACTGACTTTTTATTTAGATGGGATATACGTTACGCTGTTGTCGTTCCAAGCATGAAATACTTCAGTCACTTGTCATAAAAAGATGAGAAGCGGAATATATTATACACAGTGAGGAGTAAAGAGTGGCTCAAGGACCAAAAGGATCTGGATAAGAAGAGAGAGGAACAGAACCGAATATTTTAAACGTTTTCCAATGAAAGGCTGATGGCAAACTGACAAAAGACCGTTTTGTGCGTAATAAATGCTTTAATGTACAAACATTGGTTATGATAGAGCAGAATGGGAACAAAAAAGACAATTATCTAACAAAAGCATAAACATCGAATTTTTGGCTTTGAAGTGGAGTCTTCCATTCCACCACACAGCCGCATCAACCCTACTTTAATCACTCAGCTTTTGTCGTTTAACAAATCATGCCTAATGGTTTGCAGTCATTTGCAAAGTTTCCAATCTCCTCGATACGATGAAGAAATGAACATGTGAAGCAGCGAGCTAGTGATAACTTGCTAGATAAACTGTACAACCAGGACTGTTTGATCTTACACTGCGAACTACTATTATTGAAAGACAAGCGCAAAGGCAAAATGATCAAAGGAGATGTGCAACTCGCTCAGTTGGTGAACAATGGGTTTAAATAGTCAACTGGTAAAATTCATGTCACACACACAACGCAACCAAATTATGTCCTACAATACTCGTTTATGAGCATCACGCATAATTAAAAGTTCCTTGGCTTAAGAGAAAACCAGAAGTACTAAAATGAAGTCGTAGCTCCCTACTTTTCATTTCACAGATATTTGAAAGTCAATCATCATGCTTTTACATATCACATCGTGTCATTCTGGATTTTGCCAGATACCCATTAAATTTCTTCTGTTAGCTAAATGACATTAAAAAGTCTGAATATTTTAAGCTCCTCGTGACAGAGATAAATGCAGTAAACAGCATCTGTTTTTCTTCACAGGAAAAACCACATTTACAGCTGTTGTTTAATCTGATTTTTATGAAAGCGTCTGCAATTTACAGCTATCAACAACGATAATCTACCTACATAGCCATCAATAGTATTAAACAAAAAATCACGATTGATTTCAGGCAATGGCCTCTGTTGAACAGAAATTATGACCAGGAATCATATTTTACGACGGCCAACGTATTAAGTACGTATTTGTACAGATTTATCTCTTGTAATTGTGAAGGCGAGGAAAGCAAAGAAAATGTCTGTGGTGAATGTGGTGATGACAGTGCGAGTGCAGTACTGCTGCGTATTCTATACACGCCATTTCACGCCTACAAACTCCACGTATAGAAAATTTATGGCAAGTTAGTCGCAGTCCCAAGTAAATTATTCTCAGTGGCAAACAAAATGCAAACTTCACACAAGTTCAAATAGAGACACTTAAGATCTAATAGCCTAACATTTTAACCTTCCAAAAACTTATAACCTGCTTAGATCCCTCTCATGACGCGCTTACTCCTTCATGCATGTACCACAAACCACCCGATCCAACAGCTAAAACCATCACGTATCATCCATCAGCGGAGAGAGAGTGCTCCAACTTTAACGGCCTTCCTCTTCCTCTAATTTTTATTGCGCTTCCTTTATTATTAAAATATAAAACGAGGAAAAGGATGGAAGCAAGTCGAAAGTAAAGCACACACATTTGCAGTGTCATCTCTAATGCCCTGTAATAACATCCAGTCCAAAAAGAATAAAAGTTCCAGAGAGTTCTTCTCGTGAGCTTTTTCTCCTTTCCAACACGTCTTAAAAAAGTTCCGTCCTACACAGATATTGCCTTACGACGGCGAGAAATATGTGTGCCTACTTATTTACGTCGTAAACAGAGAGACATCCTATCCTAACTACTTTAATCTCGTCCACTACCATACGGAAAAGTTACTGAAAAAGAAAAAAAACGTTTAACGGAGGTGGAGTTCTTTCCACCGTAAAAAAGTAGACAACTTTCTATTTAGTTATTCATTGCATACTGGATGAGACTATGATGAGAGGGAATTGTCTAGTGAAACAATAAACTCCTTTGTGCTGTTGTAAGTTCTAGTATCATCCTGATCCGACTTCAGTGAACAGAAGCATGCAAGCAAAAGCCTTTCACATTTCCAATCCCATGCTTACAAGAGACCCACGATAGAATATGTACGATGATGCAACTACCATAGCAGTTAAGATAGCCCATCTATTCCTGAATTGTCGTTTTCATGAACAAAATTCGCTCTAATCCCCGAGACCCAAGCAAGCACAAGTAAAAGCAAACGAACCTATACTGGGAACATCAATGCAATTGCAATTTACTGGATTACTTTGTGCCTCCTCCACTAATGAAACTCTGCTTTTGTAACTCTGTAACTTCTACAAATATGATATGCACTATGTAGTAGTGTGATATTATCTTGTGACAATCTTCATCACAGCGGTAACTAACTAAGCTAACAAGCATGTAGTATTAACAGCCAGTCACCACAGTTCAGTTCAGTTAGTCAGCCATCTGAAGCCAATTACTGTTTTTATGAGACGCAGCTCTCCACTTCATTTTATTAAGCCGAGAGAAAAAGCTGGTATAAAAAGAGAACCCAAGGTACATCATCGCATGCATGGCATGTATCCTCAAATAAGATTTTTTACAGTTAGAATTTACTACATACTTTACTTTGCCCGTACACTTGAAAGAAAACGGAAAATATGTGAATTTTATTGAAGATTTACAATATAGCTTTAACAACATGCCATCATCCTCATTTACTCAATGATGCTAGCCTAAATTTTTTCTCCAAGATTCAAACGAATGACATGTAAAACGTATTCCTGTGTTCGACAACAGACATCCCTGCGTTAGCAGATCTCTCCTACGCTTTACAGGAGCTTAAAAAAGTCTGCAGTCTCTTCCACTTCATTTAAGTCCTAACGAAAACTTTCAGCAAATGTCCTCTCTTTTTCTCGTACTTTTTTTCTTTTATTAGGGTGCACAAGTTTACATAAAAAACTTTCCGTATATATTCATAACATAGAAATTGCAATGCTCTACGTCTAATTCGTTATCCATTACATGATTTTTACTTATCGTCCATCCATCATCATCATCGCATTTGATCTTCCAGCAGCTCACCACTACCAAACAAAACAGAACATGTTCAGAAGAGCAGACATGTTTTCCAGTGAGTTTGATTTGATTCGTTTTGGTAGGAGGGCCGAAGAATATATAATGCTGTGATACTTGAACTTATGAACATTTAGTAGGGTGCTTCGCTTCCAGATAAACAACCTTTCAACTTACAGAAAAAATACTATATTTATGTAACTTTTATTCTCTCTGTAAATTAAAGTAATATGACCTTTCTTCGTCTATTCAACATATAAAAATATGTTGTATTCTGCCCTTCTTCTCAGCTCATCTCTCCTCCTACTGATTGATCCACATGAATTCATCCATGCTAAAAGGCTGATATTTTTTTTCCAGAAGAACATGAGCGTTGAATAAGTTAATTAACGATCCGATGTTCCTGTCTGCTGGGAAAATGAATAGATTCTATTCAAAAGAAATTTAACTTGTAACTAAAGTACGAAACTCGCACAAAAAGAATTCCACCGACAGTGCAACCTACTCCGTTTTTTCTCTATAAAAACGCCCTTTCTGCAGACTAAAAGCTACAACGCGTTGGAAATGATGCATTGTGATTGTACCACTGGGCTCACTTAAAATTAAAGCTTGCTCTAACCTAGCATAAGCTATTCCAAGCAATGAAAAAATCCGACTGGTGTAGCTAAACCGTCTCCATTCCAAAACATAGCACACATCTCTCTACTTACTATCATCACGGATTTTTTCTGCGAAGTAAACCCCGAGCCTCCAATAAAGTCCCACTTCAAACGAGCTCTTCTACATTAGCATCATTAGTAATATCATGATTATGCGATGATTATGCCTATGTAAGTAAATCAACAAGATTTCTTCTGGTACCCATGTAGTAAAGAAGCAAGGAATATAAATTATGCTTTCCATAATGAAAGTCCTTGTGTGAGAAGGCATAAAATGTAAAATGAATGTATGTATGTATTCAGCTCGCTTTCTTTGTATCTTTTACAAACCCCAGCAGTTTACGGTAGAATTTCAGTAATATTTTTTTACAGCTACTGAGATCCGATCTGCAAAAGTCGCAAACGCGTAATGCAGGCATCGTAACGGAACCTTGGAGTAGAAATTTACATGATTTTAGTCAAAAAAAGAGCCAACGTAAAATATGATCCATAAAATATGACAAAATGCTGCGCTATACATTTGAAAGTTGAGAAGGAGAGAAAGAAGAAACAGCACTGCGATAGCACTACCGCAGTAATTTATTTTCATTAATCATAGCATATTTGTCGAAATTCGTCATGATTTCTTAAGATTTATTCTTCCGAATATGACACCAACACCACGATTTCTGCTCTCCGTATTTTAATTCTCTGCATGTTTCCTTGTTTCTATCTGGAACTGGAAACTTGTGAAAATATCGCTGATTGCCAGTCCCATTCCCTTCCCAAACCAACTGCGCTACAAACTTACTTCCCACTTTTTTGTCATCAAATCAATTGAAAGTACGACAACAAAACGAATGAGATAAATAAATTATTGCTGCAATCATCATTAAACGCAGAGCACCTCGTCCACATCATGAGCGAGTTTTCCGTGTAATTAACCCTTCCACGAGACTAAAAAAACTAAATCATGGTAAATCCTGAAAGCGACCCAACCAACAAAACATGGTAACACTTAGCCTTATTTCTTGCGACTATCAGACAACCAGAGTTCCTTTTTCCTCCAATAATTATAAACCTCTGAATGGTTCTTAAAACCAGCGGAAATTCGAGAAAGTCATAAAACCACAACCATTGGAAACTGATAAGAATCTCGGGGTAAAAACTTTTTAAAAAGAAAACTAGCGAAATGTGCCAAAAACATCCTTTCGAAATCTCAATCACATAAGCACACCGTCACAGGAACATATGTGTGCAATCGTTACTAACTATGTATAGACTATACCTATATCTGTCTGATGAACGCCAAGTATTAACGTTCAACATTTGGTGCCTTCGTTGCTGTCATGTGAGTCAAAAAAATCAAACAAAGTTCGACAGACAAGGGAAGAGCTCCAATCAGTATTTTTTAGAAGCTCCCTCCGTGCATGTATTCTACACAATGGAGAAAAATCTAAAAATACACCCTCATGACTGTACTCAAAGAGACTGCAAATGTTGTTTCTACAAGTTCCTCTCCTTATGTTCTGATCTTTTCCGCTTTTTTTACTCTGTGCAACTGCTCTACTCATTTTGCGTAAGGAGAAATTTTAACTGCTGCAGCGTGCACATAAATGCTAAAGCACCATGAATGAGCATTACAGAGTGACGGACCAGTCTGCAATGATACATTCCTTCGCGTCAGTTTTCATCTGCTTTCTGAAAAAGAAAAATAATTACTAGAGGCAATGATGAACCGAGAGGCAAAATGACACAACAACAAAAACAAACAAGATTTTTGAATGCAATTTCTTTTCTTCTCTAAACATAACAATTTGTTCTATTTCATATACAAATCATTTGGAAAGACTGCCGTTGTCTGTTTTACCCTTTACTAATTACCACGTGCATAAAGTCCTGCGTGTAAACTCAATTCGTGCTCATTTTCATTTTTACCATTTCTCCAAATGCCACTTAAACACTACCTTTTCTTGAGACAATTGAAAAAGAATAGAAATGTTTTCATTTAAGGTGGCTTTTTGCTCATTCGATTACGCTTTAAGATCAATTTGCTTTCTAGTGCAAATATGACTAAATTGGCCAGCCAAAAAGCTCATTATACGTATCTAATTTATGCAAGCGGAACATGGGCGGCCACTCCAAGTAACAAGTAATAATGCATGACGATAACGAGAGTGAGTGAGTGCTTCATGCTTTCACATCGGAACTATGCTTGTTGTCAACATCAGCATTAATAATCAATGAGCTAATGCCTGTACGGCTAGACGTGAAATTGCTGTTCTTTTTTCTTTTTCAGCAATAACTTACGTTGTCAGTGTCATGCACTGTCAGAATACCGTTTTTTCATTCAATTGGACTAAAATGACAATGGAAAAGTTGAATATATAATTTAGCTGAATCTCATGTTACATGCAATATTTTAAATACTCACCGCAGGATAATAAAGTCCTTGGATTCCCTGTGACGGGAAGAGGTAAGCACTGGGAGCCCACAGTTTGGCAAGTGAATTGGCTACGTCGGCACACATTTAAATGACTCCGGTATTTGGCTTATCACAAACGTTAAGTTGTATGACAGTAAGATGGAAAGATTGAGCGTTGGGTTGGGCGAAGACGAGTGAAAACGAGAATAATTTTTTTGAGCTTCTGTAGTAATCTCCTTTTTGAGTTAAATTCAGCTACCCACAGCTGAATAAGAATTGCCTTTGGTAAAATCCGTCGATCGACCAATTGCAAGTCTGTCTTTTATTTTTATATCATTTTATAGTTCCTCTGTAATAATAGTACCAGTTAATTGCTTCAGCTGCGCAGTTAAAAACGCCTTGAAGAGAAAGCACAGTTTTCTTAAGAGACCTTCAGAGCGCGTGCACCATTTTAGAACTTTCTGTATCTCACTGTGAAATCGTGAGTGCTGTTATAGCAGAGTCAGTTAATCAATTTTATTCCCAAATTAACAGTGATTATTCTTGCCTTGATTGTTCATAGTATGCTACACTACAAGCACGTTCATTCCGTAATGATAGTCTCTCGCTACTTCACAAACAGCAATTGCTGATTAAAGTAAATGTTCTATTTGTCAGCAAAATTAAAGAATATTGTGTCATGTATCAATCGCACCCAGGGTGAATTAAAACAAGTCAAGCGTTAGGATGATCACCCAAACTAAGACAAATTCAGACAACTGATAATCGTGTGCATACAGATTATCGCAGACGTCGTTGTTGGAAAATATAGTATGACTGGAACTGAAGACTTTTTAAAAAACTAAAACTCGAACGAATTACCTATTCATACTGCAGTATTTCTCAGGGAGTGCTTTTTTCAATTGCTTTCAATAAAAAACAGTTCAAGCATGAAGTTTACATGAGTGCGCCTGTGACTTCTACACCCACCCGCACCCTGTCTGTGTCTCCTCTTCTTCACAAGAATTTTCCTAATAGGTAATCCTTATGATAGGTAAATAGCGCCAATAATTTAATTTTTTCCTTTCTCTTTTCTAAATATTATGGTTTTTCACATTAAAAGCTTTGAATTCCTACTAGAGAGAGCACTTTCTTGTATCTGTAAAAAATGAGCTTCCTCCACTTCACTTGCTTCACGCTTGCTAGTCCCGAACACTGTGTGCTGTATAACGGTATGAATGAGTTCTTTTTGGACAAGTGGAAGAACGACCAAATAGGAGTCATGAGCGACAGCGGAAGGAAAAGTTCTGGTATAAGTTGACTACTTTTGCCATGCATGCATGCAAGATCACAACAGAAATTTTTCTCAGCTTGCTCTAACAGTGCACGGTTATGTACGAAACGAAAGCCGCCCAACAGCACAAACTATGCGCCAGCTACTTTCTACATCGTCCAGATTAGAATATTTTACAGAATGCGATAGAGTAGCAAAATGGAATATGTAAGTAAACAGAACGTACACACGTAAAAAGTACATCGCAACTACATGGGTTTTTAGCAAGGCTCAGGCAACATTACATCCCATCCCAAAGTGGAAAAAGGAGCAGAAAGAAGCAGCATGTAAGAAGGGAGGAATTGGAAGACGTCAGTTTTCTAGCAGCAACCAAGCTGATTTTCAGGATGGAGCAACGTAACTTTCAATTTCTACATCCTCTAGTTTATTCCAATGGCCTGTTTTTTTTCTGACAACGCAACGCCACAACGCTCTCTCCTGCCTCTCTGTTCCATCCTCTCACTTCTTCCTCCCTTCAGTTTCATGTGGAATTCACTTCCACAATTCAACTACTGAAATGCTTCAAGGCAGACTATCCTCTCCCTGTATTCCACCCTGGAAACTTTAACTTGCGCAGAGCCAGAGCCTTTTCTCAATTCAGCCTCTTCACAATTTTTTCCCTAACAAAAGAACTCAGCTAAAATGTCTATAACACTTTATACTTTACGTATATCCAGAAAAGTTATACGAGCAACAACGCTTTAATGACATGTAATACTACACTTGCTTTCCCAATACAATATCTATTTAAAAGTATCCTCATGCGTAGATAAACGAAACACGAGGCTACTAACTGTATCAACATCACAACTATCAAATGCCCATAGTGTACTTACAGCAGCAGGCCAAAAAAAAGTCACTGCAGGAGAATTTTTTTCTTCCAGTCCTGGAGACTCCTTCTTGTAGCCAACTTCCTATCTGCACTTTGGAGTTTTTATACAGTCGAAAAAGCAGAAGAGATTTTCTGTTTGGCAGAGTTTGCCAACCTACGTATGTATATTTACCAGCAATTCCATTTCCCCCAAGAGAAAAGGAAATGAAAAAGTCTCATTATCAAGTCTTATCTAAACGATTTGTCCATTTTATTTTAATTTCCCTTTCACAACTGACACCTAATAGTATATACCAAAACCAATACTAGTTAGGCACTTCAAACATCAAATTATTTGTAATTATAATTACATAGAAATACAGGAGAAAAAACATAACATACAATTTAAGAACAAAAACTTAATTACTTAAAAAACCAACTTAAAAAAGACAAGCAAAAGCAAACCCAGATTTCAAAATTCAGCAGCTCCCAATCTCGTCGGTCCTCTTCTCGCATATATTCCAATTCCTTACATTTCCTCAGGTAGGCGTCTGCTGTCCAGCTCCAGTCTGCAGAAGGTGTCCACATTGATGGTATTGGGTTCAAAATTTGAGGAGAGACGGGCGGGGATAACATTCTTCAATGGTGGGTTCAGCTTCTTCACTCCTAGCAAAACTAAAGAGCTACAAAGCTACTATATCAAATGAAAAAATAATACAATCAACTCATACAATTCAATTATTGGCAAACACTTTTCAATAATAACGTAATGTCCTATGATATATGTAACTATTTAACATTATTGAAACCTTTAACCCATCCCTACTTTAACATTCCAGACACATCCAACGAAAAGAATCCCAACTGAGTGAAAGTTTCACGGCTATACGTAAGCGCCATCTTTCTCAACTGATCAAATGTAACTTACCACCAGTGAAATTTCAGCGAAGAGCGGAAGTACAGACACATTCTATCTGAATGTTCACAACTGAACATGGAATGCGCTCTTCCTTTTACCGTGGAATGTGAGTGCTCATACCATTTTTCTAGTTTCTCCACTTTCACCGAATCTACCACAGAAAGCGCTGTTACACAACAGATTCATCCCAGACAAGTAATCAGGTAGAAAAGACAGGTTTTAGTCCCTAGTCTGTGACGACCACATTGTATGCTAACATTCTATTCAGCATAATACGCTCAGGATATCCTGCTCCGTTTCCGTAGGTTCTGACGTTTTCAAGAATTAATACAACCGGAGATCTAATTTGTTTGTACTTCCCTTGAGATAACTCCAAAAAATGTGTTGAATCCCAAGTAATATCGCATCTCATATTTCTCATTACAATCCAACGCAGAGCTAAAAGTACCTAAAACGTACTGACATCCACCATTCGAATTTTGAACCGATAAATCGCTTCTGATAGCGATTGTATATTTTACAGTGATTTACCAACTATAATTGCAAGTTTGATATTCTGGTATCTCTTCAGACGAAAAAAACGCTGTATAGACTGAACTTATTTTCTATATTGACTATTGACCTAGCACAAAATCCCACGCAGTAATAGTAATACTCTCACGCTCTATCACTCATCAATCAATCCCAACCCAACGTCGCTGGCTTGCATTGTTGCGTAAGTTAATAAGCTACCTAATGACAGCTATGCTTGACACTTTAGCGTAACTGCATAATATTATTGAAATAATAACATCGCTTTGACCGAGACATATACTTATAACATTGACAAATTCGTGCTGTTCATTCAAGAAAATACTAATCAAATTGAACTGCAGTGTCCTCTGCGTACGTCCCATAATCTTGAACAACTAGTTTATGCAGAGTATTATGCAACAAATTGAAAATTAAAGAGATTCACTGCGTTCAAACTTTCGACATTCCATTCATTTTATTTTTGTTTTCAATCTGAATGGCTGCAGAACGGCTGAATTATATAGCATGGTTTTCCTTCACTTACATAATACGGCAATCGGCATGCTTCGTTATCCCTTTCAGCGTTTGTCTCGAAAACTCATGAATATGACGAAACATCCCAATTTATTGTTCTTGAATACATTACAGTGCAGTGCCTTGAAATAAACAACAAAAAGTACCTTTGCTAAATTCCAACTGCATACACATGCGACCTGACCTATTATGCTTGGATGATGCCAGGCAGGAACCAATTACGTTCTGTCTGATAGTCAATGCTATTCAGCATCAACAAACAAAACTACAACCAAACCTGCTTGACAAGAAACAAAAATTAGCCTGTAATCTGCAATCAGAATCAGAATCCACAATCAGGAAAAGCTTAGATCTTGTCCTGCTATGCCATCTCGCTGCTCCTAATGACCTTCATTTATGCTACAAAGAGAACTCCTTTTGTTTGCACATGAAAGTGAACGTGAAAAAGTTGATTTCTAGTAGAGAGGAGCAGGAGCACCAATGTGAGTGCACATCACACATCCATCTCATTCACGAATGGGATGAACCTCTCCAATGCCATTGCTGCTAGACCTTTAAGGAGCAATAAGCAAAGTTATTGCCTCCAGCTCATCTGCTCATCACATCTCCGGAATCTCCTTTGATCGACCCTTCTTCATTTTAATCGTTTTTGCTTTCGTTTTTGACGCCATCAAACTATTAAACTGCACAATTTATGTCCAAAATTGGGGGAAAAGTCAGCCTACACATATGAATCCTCCAGAAAAAACAGAACCCGAGATTCGATTTTGCGATTGCATTGCATCATCACAAAGTGTAGACCGTATCACCCAATCAATATAATAAGCATAAGCAATACAATACAATTTGCCATACATAATAAATTAGATATGCACTATTAATTTAACCCAAAATTTTACCTACCTACTACGAAAAAAGAACCAACGGAGTTGCTTACATATTTGTCGCTTGATCGACTTACCTATTACGTGTACTACTTACCCACTATTTCATCTTTTGTCTTTTAGTAAGTCGCACTTTCAAAATCATGAAAAGAAGCTGTGTGTGCGGCGCATTTTATAAGAGCTGATTCTTCAGTTGTTATTTATATCAACTACTTGTAAACACAAAGAAAATCATATTATTAGTAAAAATCCATATTCATTATTATTTGATATGTCCTTAGCATGTTTTGATGATACCACACTACGCAGTAGAAAAGCAATTTAATTTTCTCCAAAATAAGCCTAAACCTAATAGACATGAAAAACTTTGAAATGAAAGCAAGATGACGCAATGCCAACGTCAAGTGAATTTTTAGACGGTAATAGACCATCCGATGTTGCAAACAATGAAAATCATTTATTTAAAACACTGCGCGCATAAAGTTACATATTGCATATTGCTTCCGATCATCTTATTGCAGCACGTCGCGATTTCTATAGTCATGCTCAACTACTACAAATATACTTGTCACGACTTTGTGTTTTTTGCAGAATTTTTTGTCAATGCGATATTTTCGGGAATACCTAATCTTACGCTCATTTATCACATCGCATGGACTTCTCGGTGATAATGATGGAGTACATGCTCATTGAAACTTGCAATTTTATCATTATAAGTAGGTACCGCTAAGACTAACTAACTTTACTCGTTTTTTATCTTATCATCATGATTATAACACACGGACATACACACCACCAACCCCTGCTTATTATTCAAGGGAGAATCTTCTTCAACGTGACATTTCATAGTGCACAGACATTAAGTTAACACGTCACACGTTCGTCAAGTCAAGACGTAGCGCATATAGACATCCATCGATTCGCGTGTACAATATTTCTAGCATTGTCCTTTCAATTTTGATTATTATTATTATTGCTTTTCATAACAACTTTTATAATATCGTCTCTTCACAAACAAAACAGCCAGTAATTATTATGAATCGCGACAATAGTCAGAAAAATGACTTCATCATTCTAGCATCATCATATCATCATGGAAAATAGAGATTTCCCTAATTGTGATGCAAGATTATCTTTAGATGAGACTTACGGAAAATTATTGGTGAATCATTCTCCAAATATGTACCGCATGCATGCACGCTGAAAAAACTCACGTTTATATTTATTTTATTTCAGAATAATAAGATGGATGCTGATTTTTAAGCACTTTTTGAAATTGTAGACTGCTGAATTGATTGGCAAAACCTTGAAGGAATCGTTAGTTTCTTGTTTTTATAAACAACGGCTTGCTAGGACGTTCGTAAATCAGCTAATAATTCGCCACTTATTCAATATTCAGCTATCTTTGTCTATAGCACTTAAGCAAACCTCTAAATATTTGTAGGCTTCAATGTAGCGATTTCAGTAAAAAAAATCTGCCGTTTAACTGCTTGAAGACGAGTATATACTTCAACTTGAAGATTTTGACTCAAGGCAAGTTAGTAGTCGTATTTTGAGTTTGTGCTGCAGTACATCTGCCAAATTAGCAATGGAAAACTGCCTAGTGAGTCTATGCAGGGCTATAATTTCTCAGTACTCTGCACCTCTGCGCCATTCCGCCGTAGAGGAATTCTGCAAGTAAAAAACGATACAACCTCCACTAACAACCTGAATTGTAGTTTGATACATTATGCAAATGGCTTGGTGACGCTGTATTTCTGTGTGACTGAGTCGTTTTTTTATGTTTCATGGCAGAAAAAAACGATACAACCTCCACTAACAACCTGAATTGTAGTTTGATACATTATGCAAATGGCTTGGTGACGCTGTATTTCTGTGTGACTGAGTCGTTTTTTTATGTTTCACGCCAGTTAAAGGAGGATTGCTTCATTTTCTTACTATTTTTACCACTCTTTCCTAACACCGCATCTGCAGTTAGCTGTTCTTACTTTCATTCAGTTTTTATAAATTCACCTTGGCAGGCAATAACAATCCAATACATTCATACTTCAGAGACGTAAATTTAAGACCTTTTTTATTTATTTTTTTTAAAAAAGGAGAGTGTATATGCGCTCACATTACACTTGAGGTGAAACTGCCATAAATGTAAATGTATTCAGCAGGATGCTGTTTAACGCTGACTGTGATCCTTTCCATCTCATCTAACACTGATCCTCCCCTCTACTCCCGAAAACTTCCAACGTTAATCACTTTCTCATCATCTTTCCAGCAGTGGTTCATTGATTATGAATAGCGAAGTACTAAGCCTGAGACTAGGGACTGTGTGAGTGCAGAGTAAACTACAATGCCTCCACCGTCATCTTGTTCAAGTGTATGTATTTTTATTTTTATGAGCGTGTAATGACTAGTCATCACTAGTAACTGCCTGTAAAAGTGTAGAAGTTGAAGTTACCGTCATCATGTCGT
>JAHZND010001139.1:0-10785 GCA_027744115.1 Acrocyrtus sp. NNG-2020
AAAGGACGGGGCGGAATAATAAATGGAAATAAAATTCGGCAGTGTCCCGATTTTCTTTCGTTCGCTGATGGGAAGGATTTTATTCTTTATTATGCGCATACATTTGCTGTAATTTGACTCGGTTTTTATTCCTTTTTTGCCTGCTACTCTAGTTCGAATGCAAGAGCGGACGTGATGATGCTGGGGCCGACGGAAAGTCGTTCATCGTTACGAGGAAAGACTTTTGGAGAAAGGGCTCTTCCAGGTAAATAACTCAATTTCTTCTATGCTTTTAGAAGTGACTGACTTTTCTGTTTGATGAAGTAAAAGTTGGAAGTGGGAAATGGATAGAAAAAGAAAAATGTTGGTTTTAAGACACGTGCGCTTACCTAATTTAACATCGCAGGTGAAAGACTGGGTGAATACCGATCCAGTGTGGGAAGAGGTTTACCTCTGCGACTTGGAAGTGCAGGAGGACCATCTCATTCTCTGCCAGGAACTCCAGTTGATGGATTTCCTCAAGGACTTAAACTTCCTGAGCCGGCACCAGCCAGCCTCCTAGTGACAAAGGTAGTTTTTGGCACACCGGCGAAATCTCGTGAGGTCAATCTAAGCCACCAACATGAAAACCCATTACTCTGCACTGGAGGGGGACCAGGATCTAAAGACGAAACGAATAATATCTATGCGAGTCTTGAAAGTGTCAAAATAGCTCCGTTTGTAAATGCGGGCTCATCCACGGGCTCAAATCATAGTGGATCCGACCGTGTTCTCTTGTCAGCCCCCAGAGATTACATTTACTCCATTTCAAGAGACTTGACGAAAACCATTGACTCCATTTATGATACGTCAAGACCACGAGCAAACAACCTGGCCCACACTATTGGTAAGCCGCTACTCATTTCCTCCTGCCACGCGCGATTTAAAATTTCAAAGGAAAATTCAACACGCTTCCCCTCCCAAATTGAGTATAATGCTATTTTGCGACCTCATTGTTATTTTTTTGCTAATTAACTCTCAGCCGGTAGTTTGTCGTAATTTCCCTTCCCAGTCCCGTAGGTCTACACAGAGAGAGGTAGCTCGGAATTAGACAATAATAATGAACCTCTCTTTTTTGCCTTTTACTTTTATTGCCTTCCGCACAGTATATAATATTTAAGCGTAGTAAATGTTTTTGTTCGACTGCTTCCCTCTAATCGGGATAAAAGGAGAGGCATGAAAGTGAAAGATTTCCTTTGTGGATTTAAGCCCTTCCATGGATATAGACGAAACTTGCTGGCTTATTTGCATAGAGAGGAGATTTAATTTCCGAGCTAAGCTCACTTGAGATTTACTCGAAGCCAGTGGAAAGTGGCAGGGGAGAGGGAAGGGAGCGCATCTAAATTGTAAAGCGCTCTTACAGAGCAGAATGAATGGAGAAAAAGAAAGTTTTGGTGGAAATGCAAAGTAAACTATCGGCTGAGGGAAAGCGTGTGGAAATGAATGTCGCTCTTAATGGGAAGCATTACGAGGCCGTATATGGGTGTGGAATGTGTTTAGATGTCGATAGAGTAATTTAACGGGTTTTTTCTCGCTGCTTGCAGACACTATGTGCCCACCGTTAGCGCACACAATAGAGCAAATAGGCTCGATTCCAAATCTGAGTGGTAATCAGATGAATCAGATTGGAAGAGGAGGAAGCACAGTTTCAGGTGGTGGAATGCCCTTTAATTTGCATCCACACAATTTGCATCATGGCCATGGAAACGGACGGACGGATTTGGCAAGAACGATAGACAGAATACGATACGCCGCAGCGGCAGCGGGTCCACCATCCGCACCAGGAAGTAATCAAGCTGGACGTAACTTTGTGCTCCAGCTGGGCACTCAAGGCTCAAGTCATTTACCTGGGATGGGGAATCCTCCACCCTACTGTTCCAGTGAATCCAGTCATGACGTTACTCCTGACTCTGGCATTGTCTCTGACATACACTTGAAAAACGGGAGAGAACTTCCGGATGCGGTTTATGCCAGGTAGGCTTTCTCTAATGAGTGAAACTCTAATTCTAATTTATAATTAAACTTCTTTCTCTTTTTCTAATCTGCTAACCTGAATTTAAATGCTGGAATGAAATGAATATTGAGGAAGAGAAAGCGAGGTAGGGATTTTCTAGGCTTTCCGCTCAAAAATTCTTTTCCATTAAAATGGGTTTATGAGACTGTGTGAAAGTTATCAGAAAGTGAATTTAAAGGACTCATTTGCTGACATTATTAACGTTTCCAGGGACTACAGAGGGAATTCTATCGAAGACGTTCGACGACTCCCGATCTTACCTTTACCAAAGCAGCCCCACAGAACTTCTGGGGCCACCCCTTTGTACGATAGAGCCCCCACGTCTCCCAGTAATGCTTCGTCCGCACCATCGCCGGCCATAGCTCGTCCTGGAACTTCCCCCATGTACGCAGCCACCCCCACGTCTAACAACACAATAGTCGGTTGTGTGGAACACCTTCTAAACCAAACCGAACATATTTTATCTCGCACCGAGTCTCTCGACAGTAACACTCACTCTGCTGGACTCCAGCGCCTACTCAATCACAAGGAGCAACTGGAACATGTAGAAAAACTGTTAGCCCAAGCGGAGTATGCCATTTGGCTGGAAAAGCGGAACTGTGCACAGCAAGTCAGTCAACAACTTGGCTCAAATGAGTCTCCCAGCCCGTATGGATTTAGTCATAGACCTGTTAGCAGCAATGCCAATTCCATGGCATCCGCCAGTTTTTCTAGTGCCAACAGTGCCAATCCTGTTCAATCATCGATGAGGAAAGAGACCCCGCATGCAAATAGTATATCAAATAGCGGCCAATCGACTGTCGGCCAAAACTCCAAGAAAATCTCAAAAAATTTAGAGGAGGAGAGTGTCGTATGATATAATGAACTAGTTTTTAGACAGCTACATACCTAATACAAAATACTTTTATTATACACTGCTAGCTAGTTATTAGTTATTCAGCACTTATCGTTAGTTACTCAATCAGACGAATGAATTATTATACACTGTAAGATTGTAAAAAGTATTTATGTATCCGTGTTGTAACACTCTTATCTGAATTAATTGTCCGTTGCAAAAGTTATCAAGTTGTTGTGGCATTAATGGTAGCTAACTTATCTTTTGTATCATGATGTGTAGCTTTTTTTTATATTTTTAGCAACGTTTTAAAAATTAGCACTCGGAAGTAGTTCGTACTTCATGTTGCAATGTCCGCCTCCTTCATATATATTTTTCCCACTGTTTTCTTACCACAATCTGTGTTCCACATAAAACTTCCTTGTACTTTATAATACCTAATTTTTAATTGGTTGAGGTAATTTGAAACTGGCATGGACCTTTGTTGTGGTAATGCTTCCCTACTTTCCCATTTTAGTTTTGTCTGGAACTGACAACACAATCTGATTTTAAATATTAAATATAAAAAGTTGCTCATAATTGTTTATCTAATTACCCATGTGTTTTTACCGTTTACTATATAATTATAATTTATATTTCACCTTTCTTGCGCTTCAAATCCAGAAATGCCAAAACTATGTTGTTATACTGTCGAAATTCTTGAATATCCGTAGTCTTTAAAATGTTATAAAACAACTACTAACAGCTAAAGTAAATTGTGTAGGTAGCTACATAGGTGTACATAGTAAAATGCTATATATGATGCCGTTAAATGTGATATTTTCTGTTTTCTAACTTTTTTATTTTAAACTATGTACTTCCTTGTACCGTGTAAGTATTTTCATAAATTGATGAGTCACACAATTCTTGTAAAAGAGTAAGCTTGAAAGTTAAAAATGATACTTACTATTGGCGGTCGATCTAACCAAATAGAGAAAGAAATCCAACTACAGAAATTTTATAGTTTTACATATTAAAGTACCTAATTAGGAATTACAGGAATGATGTAGCCAACATGAGCTATCGGATATTGAAAAGTATATTGCGTAAAGGTAAGAGCAAGCGAACCTAATAGTCCTTCTCGTGCTGGTAAATCAAAGGGTTAAGCAAAGCAATTAAATATTATAGGCTGCCGTTCCGTCACACAGAAAATATATTATTTGCATTGTGCGCAGGAAAATTACTGCTTTCCTGTTGAAGTATATTTAAAGGGAAGTTGTCGAAAAAAAAGTAATACTTTTTTGAGTAGCTTATAAAATAATCCTAAATACCTTTGAAAAGATTCCGAAATTCGATGATATTTGAATAATAATTCGTAAATACTTGAGATTGAGATAGCTATAGTAAATATATGATGTCAGTGTTATTTGCAATATTGTGTAGTGTAAATGTAACCCGAGAAAAGACTGTTTCTTTCGTTTATGTATTCCTAAAACCAAACTTGAACGGTAAATTTGCAAAATGAATTAAATGACTTGTGTCACCAAGCCATGGTTAGCGGAAACGTTTGCCAAATTAAGCTTTTTACTATTCAACCTTTAACACCTCAGTTCTTATAACCGTGGGTTTAGTTTATTCATGTATAAAATGAAATGAAGTTAAATAACTCCATTTTGATTTTAACTACACGATTTCAAAACTTTCAGTGTTAGATTTCAAGAAACATTTTGCACTACCGTGATAGCGATGCTACTAAAAAGTTCATATTTTTCGCAACTCGTTGTCAGTGGCTACTTTTCACTGACGCAATTAATGGTAAGATTACGCTAGTTTTTTTGCAATCAGCTTTGATGTAATATGCTGTACAGTATTTTAAGCTAAGATGTCGTCAGCTAGTAATACATGTATAAGTAGAAAAATAGACTAACATTTTGAGTGTACATTATTTATGAAGAAATTTGTACAAATTAGCCACCTGTACTAGTTAAGATGAAGTAAAAGTTATTATAACTATAAAGGACGACGCGACAAATGAAAAATAAAATGACCCGTTTCTAAGTACATACGAAAAATTAAAATTTGTACTTTTTCTTAATTTATTTACACGTGTTAGTTGCTGCTATAAAAAATACAAAAGGATGTTGACATTAATCACAATGTTTTTTGCAACGCTTACTCAGCTCGTACCTTTCTCTTCAGTATTAATATTTTTCCGAACTCCAGTTACGTCGATGATGACTGATGCCAGCGCACGAAATTCTGGATCGTTCATCATGTTTAACCATTCCGCGTTCGGGTTTAACGAATTGTTTAGCTTGTTTACGAGAACGCGGAGGTGTGGACTTTCCAGAAGCGATTTCACCCGTTCTAAAATCCAATTTTTAAGTAATTTTTGCTAGTAGAATTGGCATGTTTAGCGCATAAAGTGCATTTTCACATTTATGCATATTCACATACCGTCATCTCTTAACTTGAGCAAGGCTTCAACTGGAGCCCCAGTTGGGAATGGGAAATTTGAAAAGAGCTCATCGATTCCACTTTGAACTTGAGATTGTGGTTGCGTCTCGGGATTGCATTTCCTTTTATGGCCCTTGCAACATGCAACAGAGCAACTGTTACAGTAAAAATAAATAACATTACACACATTATATAATTCTGATATATAATTCCGATTTTAATTTGTAAAACGTAGTTTATAGTTTCTACGAAGTTATTATAAACAAAAATGAGAAGGCTGTTACCTTCTGTCCTTTTAAATAATTAAATAACTTACTACGTGGAAGCACATCGCGGGCATTTATAGACAGCCGGTTCCTTGCAGCACTCAGAGCACGTGCCAACGGTGGAGCCCGAAGAATTCTGTTTCGACTCCTGTTTTTCAACGCCTCCCTCTGCCATTCTCACGAACAATGTCCTTATAACTTTTTAAAAACTGAAATGCAGATTAAAAACGTAAACAAATTGTTATTTTTTGTAATTTAAAATCGGCTTTCGGCTTTAAAACCGTTCACAACTTTCAGTTTTATTTTCAACAATATT
This sequence comes from Acrocyrtus sp. NNG-2020, assembly GCA_027744115.1. Taxonomy (NCBI): domain Eukaryota; kingdom Metazoa; phylum Arthropoda; class Collembola; order Entomobryomorpha; family Entomobryidae; genus Acrocyrtus; species Acrocyrtus sp. NNG-2020. Next base: position 5,886 of record JAHZND010001139.1, read on the forward strand.
TTCAAAAGTACATTAAATAACTTAATTACTAAATGCAATTATAATTCACATCATCCTCAATTAACTAAACTCGAAGTGCCGGCACAGTCTCCAACAATTATTTCGCATTCACTGTACAATTAAAGTTAATTTTTACCTCGACCAACAACCTTCCACTGTCACCCGGCCCAGGAAAGAACAGAGCACATGCAAGAGAAATTCACTTCCAGGGAAAAAAACAAAAATTACGGTTTTCGAGCCTAAAAAATTTTGTTTTAGGGGCACAGTAAGACATATTCATACATGTTAATATCTCATCTTGACTGCATGCACAAGTGAACAAAGAGCTTTTACATACCTACCTGCCTGCAACTTGGAAGCATTGACGAGTGAAGACGAGGCTCTCCTACTGCTTCTTTTACTGTTTGTTAGGGGATGATGGATGGAATGCCAATTTTATTGACATCATTTTTACCATCCTACTTACAGCTAGACTCAAGTGGCGTCAATTTTTTAAAGGAGGAATAAACATTTTCTGCATAGTCCATATTAGTCCCCCCATTTTTCATAGTTTTCCGATTACGGAGCAAATCTGATTTACTATGACAAAATAACGGTGGTCAGCTAAGTAATTAAATGAATTTAACACATTTATTTACTCAACTTCCCAGAGTCATCCAGACATATGTTACTATATCCTAATTGGGGAAGAATGAAGAATCGATCTGCAAGAAAATAGCAAAAAAGAATTAATTAGTTAACTTATTCTGGGATTAACGTAGACTAATTAATATTTCTAGCTGTATCAAACTTTAGTTATCTACAAGGATAATGGAATAGGGAGGAAATATGTTTTAGGATTAGGATACTTTTAGTTACCTCCACTTTCTCTGACATCCGTAGGCTACCACTCTGTGGGAAACTATCAAGTCTTCTATAAACTACCATACTTGGACATATGGTGACGGGGATGACGTGGAGATGGCATGATGCACTAGATAACATTTGTACCATCTTCCTTGTTCGACAAAAATCATTGTCTTTATCTATACATAGGAAAATGATACAATTGTTGCCTCTTACAACAATCTTGCCTTTTCAAAGGATATTTAGCCAGTCGTCAGTTTTTAAATGATTCTAAAGCTGAATTAGTACAATCTGGGAAATAAGTAAATTTTCTTAGCCTGAGGAAAAGTATATAAAACTTTTCATAAGCCTACTTTTATAACTACTGAGCTGATACTTGAAAATACTAGTTTCCCAAACTCTGATATTTTGAAAAGTATTATTACATATTCCAAATTTCAAAATAAAAAGATCTTGGAAACTAGAATTTCTAGCTGTAAAAATATATTTTTTTAAAATTCCCAAATTTCCTACCCATAATTACTAATAAAAAAAAGTGTCCAGAGAATTTTTAGTAACTAGCTAAAAACTAAGCTAAACCAAGAATGGTGGCGGAGAGAGAGGACCGAATAAGGCTTCAATGTAGACGATGATTGATGATGGTACTTTGTACTTTTTGGTGCAGTGGCAGTAAATACGCTTACAATATAAGCAAAGGTATAATATTTAGTTACAAAAGTACTGTTTAAAATCCAACTTGTTCATTCTTGGGCTCAATTTCATATCACCCTTCTTTGCTAATTTAACACCCTCTCCTCCTCTCTTTCTACAGTCAAACTTCAAATATACAGTTAAATGCGTTAATAAGATATCTACAGAAGAAACCTACCACTGTCTCCTCAATCACATTTTTTAGCATCTAATTGCACTTGTACAAAAAATATTCGCATATTGATAAGGCTACTCACTCCACTCTCACTGACTGTACCGCACCGTCATGTCCGTCATCAACTACAACCTACCCTGCCAGCTTGCAACTTTAACACGCCTTTTCTTTCCTGTCACATTTTCTTACAATGCAATGAAGGAGAAGGTTAGAAGAGGTCGAGCTCCAATTCCAGGAATCTTCATCTCTAGCTCTAGCTTTTTCGCAATGCTTTTTTTCGACTTCCTAGGCTTATATCAAATGCAAAAGACAAGCAAAATGGCACTACTACTGGTATTGCCACTACTGTCAACTACAAATTAAACTTGTTATATTGGTACGCGTATTAATAAAAAAGGATTACACGATTTTGTAACTATGCTCATGTTGAATCTGGTCACGTACGCCGGTACTCCTGCTAAAAATTGCACAATTGTGGCATAATGCTCCTTCCTTCCTCCTCATAGTTAGAACGAAATCCATCTTGGAATCCATTTAATTTTAAAACAGTGTGTAACTACAGCACTAATTATAAGTACAGTATTTTAATTTTAACTGATGAGGCCTGTCAATGGTGTACAAGTAGACGAGTTGCCTAGTTAATGAGCAGCATAGTGAATTATAGTGAAGAATATACAACTTGACCGGGTAGTCACCCCAAAGTACAGTCCGCTTTTAATACTTCTTAATGGGAGGTGTTGTATTTTAGAACCTTCTCGTAATTTCTACTAATTTCGTAAGAGCAGGGGTGTGATGAAATCTAGTACATTCTACTTCATTGCTTTTTGATTTCATACATGACTGAATAGTTTAAATCTGAAATTATCATGTCATATACACCTCGGAAATAATTGATCAAAGAGTTCTTTCAGTCACACTCTATTCCTCTTTAGGTAAACGGATGCTGATGGTGACGGGGAAGGGCTGAAAGGGTTATAAGTTTTAGTTGTTGTTTTAGTTGCACCGGAAATTAGCTGTCACTCTCCATTTTGGATTCCGCTCTAAATTTGTTGATTATAGAAATTTTCTTGCTCGATATTGGTAAATCCTCAATATTTTTACAAATAATAACTTGAAAGGAAAAGCTAAGGGTATTTAATTTGTTAATTCATGGAATATCGGAAGGGCTAGATTTGTTGGGAAATTGCATTTTAAATGTAATGATATGACAGATTGTTGAGATGCAGGGTTAAATGCTAAATTAACACTAACACCTGAAGCGATATCTGCATTAGAATTGTTCTTAATTGAGTCTCTGTTATGATTGACTTTTTCATCGTGTTTTCAGTCGTTTCGTCTGTTTAACTCATGGAAAAGTCCCAGAACTCGGGATTTTTTCAAAGGCTAAACGATTCCGAAGGCTCCCAATTTTCAGAAGGGAATAATATGGCCTCATCCAGCCCTGACGACAAAATGCCGACTGAAGTGGCTAGTCCATCTGGTTTTGGAGAAGAAGCCACCGAAAATAATTCTAACAAAAGGGAAGTAGGTGATCAGCCTTTGGTGGCTGAAGGCGTCTCTTCATCAACAGAGATTGATTGGGCCGAGGTCGACGACCTCATTTGGCCCGAGTACTCTGAAAATTATCAGTATCAGTCATCAGTTGAAAATTCTGAGACTAATGAAAAGTAAGGTTATTGTAATTAAACTCTAATTATTAATTTTATTAATTTCGAGTTTCAATATTGAATTGTTTCCTTTAGCGCTAATATCGCGGAAGGTTCCGGGCCTGGAGCATTTATTATGAGCACGCCAGGTACTTCTATGAAGAGACGTAAGCAAACGCTTCTATTAAAATATCCAGTACTTCAGAAAGAGGTAGAAGTGATTCAATTAGATAGTAGCGAGGAAGAGGACGGGTCCCCGTATGGCCCAAAGGTTCCACGACTTGAAGCAGAAAAAACGCTCCAATGCATTGAAGGGGAAGTTCAAGTGATCACTCCGTCTGAAAATTCGCAGGTGGGAAGTAGCGCAATGAGGAAGGGGACAAGTGAGGGATTATGTTAGGGATCAAATTACTTTCGACTAAAAATCTTAAGCATTTAAGAATAAAATGACTGCCTTTTCACAGATTTGGATAAGCCACATGCTGATAATGGCAACTTGAATTTTGCGGGAAATTATGGCAGAGATGAGAATAAGAAAGGTGGTGGAAGGGGGCATTTAATCGCTTATCATTAAACCGATATTAAAAATTTTTGCATTTTTTTGCAGACTGCGTTGAGGAACAGGATAATGTGCACAGTCTGCAGAAGATGAATGTTGACGAGGAACAACAAAGGGAGGAACTGGAAAAGAGTCCCGGTCAGCTTGACGTCAATGATTTGATAAATTCTGCCCCAGAAGAAAACTGGGAGGGCGACTTCGAAGAGAAGTATTGGGAGCAGATGAAGGACACAGAAAATGAAGACAAAAAGGAGAGTGTGGAAGAAAACTGGGAGGACGATGACGAGCCTGGAGACGCTGAGCATGCTGGAAAAGCCGTTCAGCATGAGGATAATTGGGAAGAAGAGAATTGGGAGGAAGAGAATTGGGAAGATTCTGCAGAAGCTGCAGAACAAGAGAACGGTGAGTGTGATGGTAATTAAAGTAAATTGGCAATTAAAAGAGCATTTAACAACATAAATATTTCAATTTTGAAGGTATAAAGAAAATCGAAGGACCCAATTCTGATGACAATAAAGGAGCCAACGATGGAGTTGGCTACAAGGCATTTGATAATACTAGCGCTGGTCAAGCAGAAGAGTCGGTCAACTATTCTGTCGAAGATCAAAATAAGAAACAAGATAATGATGAGCCCAACGAAGAAGATTGGGATCAAGGTAGCTAAAAACTATTCATTAAAACGTTAATACTATTTATTTGCAGAACTACTAAAAGTTTTTCAAAAATATTTTTTCCCGTAGTATACATGAATCGTGCATTTGGTTGCTTTAAGCAACAGCCTGCCAACGCGGATAGCGTAAATGCGTCTTTATCAATGGGAGCTACTGTTGGGCAGGGTGCCGCAAAGGCTAATGACGAGGATGAACGTAAAGGTAAGCATGCTAAAAATAAATCTATGCAAAACTTATTTCTCCGCTCTTCCTGCTGATGACTTTAATTTAGATTGTCACTTTTTGTTTTCCAGATTACAGCCCAATATCTATC